>JANEYF010003363.1:600000-852580 GCA_029963845.1 Rhamnusium bicolor | reverse complement strand
TTACCATGAACTGGTCTGCGTTGACAAATTCTGGTACCACAATGCTCTTAATCTAGTGAAATATCACAATATTAACAGAAATAAAGTGTGAAAGCTTGACCCCGACACTTTGTATAAATACTATATCACGTTGCAACGTGCATGAGAATTAAAAACCACGCCATCAGCAGCTCCAGGCAGCAAAATTCTCATCACTATTTTCGGGACAACATAAGGAGCAAAAGGTGTTATCTAAGAATTACATATTGCATTACTGTACACCACCATAAAGAATTTATAAAAAAAGAATTCATTGTGAAATCTATATGAGGTAATATTCAACCTCTTAAAAAGTGCTTTAATCTAGTGATATAACACCATTATTTTAGAAAAGAACAGTTACTGCTGGAAGTCATATCTAAGTGTTATTTTGTGGCTAACATTCATAAATCTAACGGAAGATAATAATCCTTATACAAGAAGTCACAAAAGAATTTTAACTCTCAAAAGAACTTCTTTAATAATACTTATTAAAACAATCTGCTAACTGGGTTCTATCTGTTGAAATATCCGACATGAGAAGATCCTAGAAGAAAATCTTGTATTTGCACCGAAGTATAATTTAATCACTAGCCAATATGAAGTAGATATTTGAATTATGGAAAATATCTGGTGACCGTTTGTTTTACTATGTTCTCAGAAAGGATCTGAACCTATATATATTTAATTAGATTCTGAATTGCGAAACAAGATTTTGACCTAATAACTTTCCCCTTCGCTACACCACTGTTATTCAAATCTATTAAACAATTTAATGCAATGAGAGTAAGAAATGAAGACGTTGGATGAGTGAATTTAAGTGAAATTGTAATTCAAACATACCTTAATTATTTTGTCCTCGCCGATGTTACACATAATCCAAATCTATTTGTAGTTGACTGGATAAAGCACATTTAAAATTTGGGATGAATTAGATGCATCTCATCGATGTGTGTTAGTCAACATCTCTCACAGTAGTTCCTATTTACATGTGAGTAGAGATGCAAAAAATGTTACAAACATCAATTACCTATTGACAACGGTCCTCTTTTCAGATCCACCCTGTAACATCTAGTACGCAAGACAAGGCATTTAAACCGTCTGTAGTATAGATTGGTCAGGGTATACGAACGCTACAACCGGGTTTTCAAAACGTTAAAAGCGTTCAAAAGTACAGCACACTGCGCTTGTAACGTTGAAACGATTTTTTTCGAAACAAAACAGAATCGAACATAAAGTTTCTTCGGAATTGTTTAAATTTATGACTGAGAAGTGTAAGTGGATTTGTGAATGTGTAGTTTTTGATTTCGTTTGAGTTTTGTTTTTGTTTTTCATTTTTGGATTATTATTATCTTAAGAAGGTATGTGATTTTGAAATATTCAATTATACTTTCTGGGTTTCAATGCATATTTCAAGTTCGTCGAAACTGCATAAAAGCTGTTGCGGATTCTATTTAATAAATGATTTATATTTATATATATATATATGTATAAATTTTGATCGATATTGTGTTTAGATAGAGCATTATTCTCGGATTTAATATTACGAATATTATGTTTGTTTAATTTTGACGTTTATTTACATTTAAATTATTTTTAGTTGTTTCATAATATAAGCTTTAACAGAAGCGGTACCATTGACTTATTCGGGTAATTATTAATACATATTCTAATAAGGTTGACCAGTGACGTCGTGGGAACTATAATTTTAGGTGCTAGTTATTACTGTTGTTTTAATAATAATTACGAAAACCTTAAATAATTGTCGATGAGTAGCTAATAAGGTGATAGCTATTCTTTTGCTAAATAATCTTATTTAATTAATTCGATTTTTTTTGTAGGCGTTAGACAAATATTTAAGCAAAAAAAAAAATAATACGCATCTGCGTATGAATTTACCAGAATAAAACAAAACACCATTTTCTCTTGAAATTAAACTATTTATTTAAGTCATTGTATACTGCATCCCACTGCCATGATGGCGATCACTTTAACTATATAACATTATTTAAGTTATAAATATTTGTTCAACCCTAGTAAACATCCTGTATATTGTAGATTATTGTGCATACAATTTTTATTATTTAAGACGAGCACCAATTAAGGACAGAAAACGGTTGTGTCGAGGATTGTAATAGGGTAAGTTTACCCTAAGAATGAGTCTACTAACTTAGGTGACACTGCATTTTTCGATATATAAAACATTCTTTGGACATAATATTATGCCTATTTTGTTCTAGTAGAAATAAAACAGAGAAATTTTGGTATATTAATAGTTAAGCATAACTATGAATTATAAAATATTATTTTATCATTTTTGAACAAGCGTATTAGCTTCCATTAGCTTTCAACAAAAATATACTGTGTAAAATAGTCTTTTGAAATGTCATTTTTTAAACTTCTTTAAATCTAAATGTAAATCACAAAAATATTATTTATACATACATATTAGGAAAAACAAGAAGGAAACTGCATGACAGTTTCTTTCATATAACAATAAGAAATTGAAATAGGTATTTAATAATAACACCGACGTAGTTTTCCACCACCAAAACACCATGTACTACACTCAACGTGCGTTTCGCCAACTAAGTTAGCATCATCTGGAGATGATTAAAACAGTTTTAATCAGTTTATGGTGTTTTGGTGTTTCGTGGAAAACTACCTCAGTGTTATCTTCACATCAAAAGTGCCAAACCACTTCAGTATTATTTATTAACGGAAAGAAGGGGAAATATAGGAAAAAGTGTAACTTATTTTGAAATACGTTAAGTTTTCTTGCTGGAACTTCTAAGATACTTGAGTTTTTGTCTCCAACTTAGTTTAGTTTGAGAGATAAAGAACACAACTAAGTTTAGAAATTATATCAAGACACAAAAAAAAATAAATTATGGAAAAGTTCAAGCGCAGCACTTTCTTATGAAAAAAAAAAAATGAAATATAATTTTCTTAATATAGAATAGAGACTTTTTTATTATTCTGTCATTCTATCGTAACAATTTGCTCTGAATCTGACCTTTCACGGTCATTTTTTTTTTATTAAATAGAATTTTTGAAGTGCAAAAGTTTGGACCACCGAATTTCATTTTATCGGGCTACTCAGGGCATCTAGCTTGGATATAAATGTTTTATTGTATTTATATTTATTTAGTAACATTTGAAGCATTTTAAATGAGAAATACCTTTCTCCGAAAATGGTACAACCGAGGGTACAACATTTTGTTCTGCCTCATGTGCATATACATTAGACAGAAGGAGTTGTTTTCGGTGAAAGTGATTTCGAACAGCTCGAAATTTTTTTTATTTGCGAAATCCACTTCTGCAAATGTTACTGGATTTTTAAGGTAGTAAACTGAAATTACATGAGCAAATTTTTAGTATTAAGAAAAACAGGGCCATGTGCGATGAGCACATCCAATTACCTTGGTCTGGAAGTAACGTCACTTGATGCACTGCGAGGCCTAGTAGTACATCAAGTATGGTTATGGTCGAGGTTATGGTTGTGTTTAATAAAATTAAACTCATATTTTTTATTAGGATATACAGTAACAAACTGAGTTTGCTTAATATTAACGACAGAATTAGTAGGTGGATTCTTCTTTTGCTAAATGGTTTTTAACGAATTATTAGTCATCGCAGTTTCTATTTTATGTACCATAATTAAACATATGGGTTAATTGAAGAACCTATGAAAGATTTTATAGAAGACGTTGTATATAGGTATATTTAAATTAATTATACATTATACTAAACATTGTGGCATGAAATATTATCAGTTGAGAGATATTTTTGTAATTATCTAACACATTATTAGAAGTGATATTTTTAGCTGCATTTTTGTCTACAATTTCTGATAAGCAAACTAATTTACTTTCTTCTATTCTAGTCTAGAATAGTATAGCTGTGAAGCTTACTATTTGGCTCAAAAGAGTTGAAGCATAGAAAACAAAACCATGGATCATTTTGTCCACTCCGTTACCTTTATTCAATGATGAAAAATTAATTGTTAATACATGACATAACAATAATTAAATTATGATAATTTTTTTCCTGTAAAGTATCCAGATAAAAATATCATTCTGGAAAAAAAATCCTACATAAAATTACCAATTTTGACTGGTTTAAAATAGTAAATAATTATAAACATCACAGAAATTAGACAACTCCCGAATCAAAAACCGAAGCTGCACGGCCGAGGGTTACACTTATGAAGAACCTCGGACACATAATTATTCCCTCCGACATTGCCAGTGTCGGAGGCGGAATTCGAACCCGCAGAACGATGGAGAGATTATCTAGTCACACTTGTCATCCTATGCTCTAGCGAACTGCTCCACCGAGATTCCAAACATCATCTGCCACAAAAATTGTCTTCTTGGGCATACTAATGGGACAGTACCCGTTAAAATGATTCAGTTTCTTACATAGACTGACCAATAATAGAATACGTCACGAATGTCATTTGCAGAATAAATATCGTAACATAGGGGACTGTAGCAGCAGAGGCAAAAGTCATGGGACAGACCTCTTTATGCTATTTTTTTTTTTTTTGGTGAATATAACTGTTAAAATTAAAACCCCCGCCTTCGCCTTTATTGACTAAAAAACATATTTCGTTGAATAACTACCATAAATAAGTCGCTAGTAAAAAATTAAATACAGTAGTTTTATTGAAATGTTTGACATTAAAAGATTCTGAGGTATTCTATAAACTACTCGCGCCAAATGAAACTAATAATGTAATTTTCTTGTGTAACTTTGAGGAACTTCAAAATGATCGAAGGTATTGAGATGCGCTTTCGAAGATTTTGTTGCAAATTTCATCAGAAATAAACTGGCTTAAACGATGACATTAAATTACGATAGAAGACGTTGTGTAGCAGGGTACATAATAAAAGCCTTACAAAGGGCATATAAAATACAATTAAAAATAATTTTCAAAATTTTGTCAAACTAACTTTCTAATATCAATGATTTTTATTTAAAAAAAATCAAAAAAACAAGGTTTTTTTGATTTTTTTGATGTTTTTTTAGTTTTACTCTAATTTTTTGAAAACAAATACGATTTTTCCATACACTAATTTTTTTTGTGTTCTCTAACTACCAATTTGCACATATAAATTATTCCTGTCACTGGAAAAATTGTCTATGTGGTCTATATTTTCGTACAAACAATAAAAAAATCAGCATTTTCCTATTCTGACAAGCGCACAGTGGACGGAAACGCCAAAAAGCTGGCCAAAATTTAAAAAATGAAGATTTTTTTTTTGAAATGGAAACGTTTGAAATCGTTGTAGTGGTACCGCTAGCATTAGAAACGACCGTTAATACCGGTCCGGGTTCACTACCTGAGCGAGGAAATTACTTATTGTGCGACCGTGCAACACGTCACTTCGGCAGCTCGCAACGCTTCAAAAATCGATAAATTTTGTCTGCAGCATAAAAATTCTCAAAGTGCAGTTTTCTGTATCATAAAAATGGATTCTGCATCAGAAAGTAAGTATAATTAAAATATCTCAGTATCAGATCAGTTTATTTATATGGTAATTAGTAAATAATTATCGAAGTGGAGTGCATTTTTGTACATGCAACGATTCATAAACTCCACAAAAAAAGCCATAAGTTACGCGGTTGGTGATGGTTGGTCTTGAAACTTATTGGAATGTGTTCAATGAACATTTTTTCGAAAGTGTATAAAAAATTAGCTGCATCTTTTTGCATCTTTGCGAGATATTGACCAAATTGTGCGAAAATGCACGGATGCATGCACATTCGTGCACCATAAAGTGGGCTCCTTTTGATGCGTTCATGAATGTAATTCAGACAGTAATTGAATAAAATTAGTTTTCAAAGTCATTACACATTTTTATTCCATTCGCCAGATCCTAATTTTCCCGAAACAAACGAAACATGAATTCGCTTCAATTCAATAATAATTTTTGAACGATGTATATATTTTTGACCGTAATTTTTTTGAAATTCTATATTGGATTCTTCATTAGCAACCCAAAAAAACTGTATACAAAGTTTTGTAAAAATGCAGCGATAATTGGCGATTTTTGGTATGTTTTGGGGGGATTTCATGGCCGCCATTTTGTTTTTTTCAAAATTCAACTTCGGATTCTTGATCAGTGACACAAAAAACCCCTGTGTGCACAATTTCAGTAAAATAGCTCAATGCCTTTATAGTTTGGCCAGCTTTTCGGCGTTTCCGTCCACTGTGAAGCGGTCTGATTCATTAATTTCATAGATGCCGAGGTGACGCCCGACGGTCGCTTTCAATTGGAGATACTTTTTATTGCAGGAATTTTTCTGTTATGAATTGTCAGCATAATAGAATATAAAAGGAATCATAGTTCGTAAGGTGCTTCATTTGACAAATTGTAATGAGCCTGTGCCCAAGTTAGTTAAAAGTGAACAAATGAAGTGTAAAATAAAAATGAGCGGAAGGAAATGAAGTGAAATTTTTGATTATTTTATAAAAAAAAAAAGAAAAAGAAAAAACCGGTAGCAGAGCGGTGTGTAAAAATTGCAAAAAAGAAATGCAAGGACTTGTTCAAAGATTAAAAGGTCGTTATGAAAAGTGCAAGACCAATACATTATCCGTAGATACAGAAGTCGCTGAACCAAGTAATGAAGTTGATTTAACTACGGTATTCTAAATCTAAATAATTATTTATTTTATTTAAGGGGATCTCGCGCCACCCATAAAACTAAGAATTGAAAACCAAAACATAGTGGTCAATATGTATGATAAACTTATGTGACATGGTTTAAACATAAACAGGGTCTCAAATATGACGCTTTTTTGCATTTTTTGTCGATTTTGAAAAAATATTTCCTCATCTTCTATTAAAATATAGAATAATTTGGGATTGAGGACAAGCCTTTATTGAATTAGGCATTAAAAAATGAAAAAAATAAAAAATTGTTTTTACTTTTTATTTTTTTTTTAATTGTGCCACTTTTTGGATCCAGATTCACGAAATAGATTTTGCTTTTAATTTGATTGGCAAATACAAGAGAAAAGTTGTTATAAGCTTTGATCTGAGGTTTCCGCTAGACTCTGGACTTGTCTATCTGTCTGAAAAATAGTCAAAATCCACAGTTATTGGACAGTATATTCACCGACCACAGTATCAATTTTTGTTCTACAAATACAAATAAACAAGTATTATAAAGAAAACTATACAGTATGTTTCACTTGAAATGGTAACACCCCAATAACTATTTTATTTTTGGTGGAATTTCAAAAAAATTTTGTTCTTTATATGTAGCTTTTAACGCTCTTTTAAAGGGTCAAACAACATTTTTGCCTAATTAAGATAGTAGCCTATTGCGATCAAAAATAAAGTGAAAAAAATTGAAAAATATGTTTGGAATTTTTTTTTCGAAAAAGTTTATTGAGAAAACTTGTTCGGAATCACCTTAAAATCCCAATTTCCAAGTTTGGTTAAACAAAAGTTCACCCCAAAAAAATCAGCAGTAAAATCAATTTCAATGTTATTATCACGATTGCCATGATTTATTAACAATTCCAAATTATCATGAGATCTGTCACATAAAACATTGATGTCATTGTGTCAAACTATTAAAATACTGGTGATATTTATTGTTTAAATAATTTAATTATGGCTGCAGAAAGGCTAATTACTCTTTTTTTGTGAACTTTTTTTTTAACCAAACTTAGAATAGAATAGGAGTGATGTCCGTACAGGCTTTTTTCAAATTTAAACGTTTTCCAAAAAAATCCACTAATAAGTGTAAAGGACATTTTTTACCAATTTTTTTACTTCATTTTTCATCACAATAGGCTACTATTTTAATTAGATTAAAATGTGTTTAATCCTTTAAAAGAGGATTAAAAGCTACATATGAAGAAAACAAATTTTATGAAATTCAACTAAAAATAGAAAAGTTATCGGGGTGTTACCATTTCAAGTGAAACACACTGTATATGTATATTTTATGTATATTCATATTCACAAATTAATAAATGTTTGTTGTGATGAAATTCTTAATACATCATGTAAGTTTAATAATATATTTTTTTTATTCAAAATTGTCAAAAACGAGCGCCAAGCACACTTTCGTCTGCAAGTTTGTCAACAGCTACTGATTCATTAGTTATCCCTAAAATAAGGAAAACAGACGCACAAATGTACGAACACCTGTAGATAAAAAGCAAGAAATCGACAAACAGATCGCAATAACTGTATTTGCAACTAATAGTAGCTTTAGGTGTATGGACAATTCGCAAGTGAAAAAGGCGATCGAATTATTAAGACCTGGTTATAGACCCCCATCAGGAAAAACAATATCTACAATCCTTTTACAACAAATTTATGAAGAAGAAAAAACAAAATGATTTGGAAGTCTATCTGAACAAAGCGTAAACATATCTATCGATATTTGGTCTAAGGTCCACAATGAGTCTGTAGTTTGTGCCACAATAATCATTGAAGATGGACACGCATTCTTATATGAAACAATAGACACCTATGGAAATCCTCACACTATCGATTATTTACCTGAGATTGCTTACAATTTAATTTTGTCTTGTAAATCTAAATACAACTGTAACGTGAAATCGTTTGTAACAGGTAATGCAGCGAACATGGCACTTATCAGAAGAATGATATAAGATGAATTAAACTTTAATGTATGAGTCATAACCTGTGATGCTCATCTCACCTTCTGAACTTACTCTGCAAAGATTTAGAAATAAAGGATATCAAGGAACATATTACATAAATTATTAAGTATTTCAGAAATAATCATCTAGCTAGAGCAAAATTCAAGCAAGCCGATGGAAAAACATTAGTGCTTCTGAGTGACGTGAGATGGAATAGTATGGCAGATTGTTTAGAAATATATGTAAGTCAATGGGAGAAATTATTAAGGGTATGTGATAAGAATAAAAGAGAAATAGACTCAACAATATACCAACAATTTTCAAGCATTGGTCTGAAACGAGCAACTAACATCTTAAAGCTTATAGCTGTGGGATAAATTACAAAAAAAAATGCTTTCCTCTCTGATGCAGTAGAAGTATGGAAGGAATTAGAAAGAATATTTAAGGAAGAATTAGAATTGCACTTGTCTCAGCTACATATTTTCAAAAAACGATATGAACAGATACTTACGCCCTATTATTTTGTAGCTTACATTTTGGATGTAACTAAGATCAAATTTAAATTGACTGCCGTAGAAAAAGATCAACCGTTAAATACCATGCAAGAAAAGTATGAAAATAGTGGTTTACTACCACTCATTATAAAACTTCAAGCAAAAATGGAACCTTTTGCAGCAGTTATGTTGTCAGTACAGGTAATATGCAATGTTTTTGCCTTACAGTGCTGGGTTTCATAAAAAAAACATCTCTGATATTGAGAAACTTCTTTCTATTCTGAAGGAATTTTTATGAGCTGTCTCTTCATCAGCTGCGGTGGAAAGAGTATTTTTTACATTTGGGCTTGTTCACTCTAATTTACGAAATAAATTAGGAGTGGAGAAAGCAGGATGTTCCTATACAAATTTTATAAAGAAAGTCAATGTTAATTGTTTTAGAAACTACCTGCTTTGTACTAAAATGATTCTTATTTATCAAAAATGTTAATGGTTGATTTATATTTTGTAATAAATAGTATTTTTATTTTGAGAATTTTCTTTTGATTTAAATCATCGATTAAAATAAGAAAATCACTTGATTAAAATCATGGATTTAAATCATGATGTAAATCAAACGATTTAAGTCGGGCGAACCCTGCCCTGTAGGAGTGAAATTAGAATTTCAAAATTTCCGAAATTTTAAAGCTGTTACTTTTTCTTCAGTTTACGGTTACACAAAAAAATCGTATCTTCTATAAAAATGGACCTAAGGTAAAACTTAAAAAACCGTTTCGGTAATTTTCCTCAACATTTTCGAAACGTACTTGGAAAATTGTTAAATTCATACTCGTTTTCATTCGGCAGAGCACTCAACAGGTAAATCCATAAAATCGTGAGTAGATCGTTAATTCTCCACTCTTGAATAACGTTGAATACTACATTTAAATTGCGGGTATTGGGGGGTGATAAATGCATGTCTGCTGAATCAAATTCGAATAAAAAACCTTTACTTCAGCTGCTCACTAAAGAGAGATAGGAAAATGTGTAAAAGTGTGACTCATTTTTAGGAAGAAAATATATCAGAGATATCAAAAAACACCCAAATCATTTCTTCCTATTTGTCCATAGATCATTCTAATATAACAACTGTTTTTTTACATTTACTTACTTATTTTGGATTCCCCAAAAGTCTTCAGCTTTTCAAGTATAAAATTTAGATTACGATCTCGTCATTGATACATTTAAAATTAAGTAAGATTTTAAAGATACTCGTTTTAAAATTTCCACTAAAGAAGGTCGTTCACCTAATTGTCTTCGTCGTTCCTTTAACCCAAACATGGTTCTGAAGTCAAATTTTCTACTGGTATACCATAGAGTACGATTTTCTACTGTAGGAAATTAGAACAGTATTCGATGTACGGAATTATCCACCTGTTCTTCAGCTTCCAATATGCGAAATATTTTCTTAATTTTATTTTAACCTTAATGTCTGGAATAGTTCCAAAATTCTGACTCTAATGAATGGACTCTAAATTAATTACAAAAATAGAATATTATAATTAGTGGGAAAAATAAACTTGCCACTTCCTCTTGACTAATAAACTTTAATTCTAAAAATTTGAATTCATCATCGTGCAAATTTCAATAAACCCATAACCAATATTACCTAATATGTTCATAATTAATTAAAATGCAAAATACTTGCCAGTATATTATGTTGATTTATAATATTAACTGTATTTATAGTATATGAACGACCCACGTCGTTGTGCCCACATAATTATAGACAGAGTATTTTGTTAAAAACAATAACCTTTTAAATTAGATAATGATTATACGTTGTAGGATGTGAATGTGCATCGGTCTTTTGTTTATTGTTCTGCTTGTGACACTATAAAATGCAACACAATCAAGTAGAGTTGCTTACAAATCACAATCAATTGTTATTCATGCATATATTTAACATAAAAAATTACTTTCTGCTTAATATTTTATTTGAGGGCCCACGACGTGAACACCATAAAATTTGCAATGTTAAAATTTATTATCATTCCAGAAATAGGATGACGATGGTCAATCCTGAAAATGAAAAGAATCATTGTTTTGTACATTTCGATTATATGAAAATTACGTATACTGCATTCTCAACGAATGATTCACTAATCAAGTTGGCATCACGTGGAGATGATTTTAAATTTATTTTCAATTTTCATCGGTATTGGAGTAATGAAAATCCTGTGTATTATACAGACGGATCTCGGCTGGCCACTAGATCGTCTTCCGGGGCGGGAATATATCTGGAAGGCAAAGAAGTACAGGAGAGCTTTGCTCTAGGCTCGTACACCACGGTCTTCCAGGCAGAGGTTTACGCCATCCTAGCGGTGGCAGGTAGGGCTGAGGTTAGGAATGGGGCGGAACAGATAATATATATCTGCTCCAACAGCCAAGCTGCTCTAAAGGCGATGTGCTCCCCCAGGACGAGATCAGCTCTCGTGCAGGAGTGTGGGGATGCCCTAGAAGAGCTGACCAGGCATAAACAAGTGAGACTGGTATGGGTCCCGGGACATATGGGAGTTCCAGGCAACGAGAAGGCCAATGAATTGGCTAGACTCGGAGCCGAGGAACCCTGTCACGGGCCTGAGCCTATGTTAGGTATTTCAAGAAGGCAGGTCACAACGGCCCTCGATGAGTGGGCCCACGAGACACTGAGGACGCACTGGACGACCAACAGGGCCTGCAGGCAAACCCGAGATTTTGTGACGGGGCCGAACAAATCGAGATCGGCCTGGTTGCTGGGACGGAGTCGTAAAACTCTGAATCTCTTAATCGGTGTTCTGATAGGCCACTGCAGACTTAAGAGGCATCTATCATTGATAGGTATTGAGGAAGA
Source organism: Rhamnusium bicolor (assembly GCA_029963845.1). Classification (NCBI taxonomy): domain Eukaryota; kingdom Metazoa; phylum Arthropoda; class Insecta; order Coleoptera; family Cerambycidae; genus Rhamnusium; species Rhamnusium bicolor. The sequence continues at coordinate 840,561 of JANEYF010003363.1, read as the reverse complement.
CCCTACATGTCCAAGATGCAGGAGTGATGAAGAGACATCTTACCACTTCCTGGGACAATGTGGAAGCGTTTGGGCGCCTGAGACACAGTATCTTCGGTTCTGAGGCGCTTCTAAGGGAGGAGATGAGCTCCCTCGCAATAAGTGACATCCTGACCTTCATCAGAAGGTCGGAAAGATTCGATGAGGGAGCAAGAGAAGCACATGGCTGAGGGGACAGCTGGGGGTTGGTAAAAAGGGCCCGTCTGTGGTCTACTTGCCAGGCGTCAGCCTCCCCCACCATTACCATTACCATTACGATTACCATTACCATTACCAATGAAAATCCTCACAAGTTTAGAGAAACTCATACACAGCACATTCGATAAGTTATTATGGGGCAAACGTGTTATTGGACCAATTTTGTTGAGAGAATTAATATTGAAAATATTATGTTTCAACAAAACAAAGCATCACCTCATTTTTATGAGCTTGTTACTTACTATCTTCCTCAAATAACATTTTCCGGGAAGATGAAACGGTGGAACGGCCGGCTCACTTCACGGACTTAACCTCCCTTAAATTTTTTTCTGTGGAGATATGTGAAATCTCAAACGTACAGAATTGATGAATTAGAGCAATGCATAACAATTTGCAGAAATGTCACATTAGAAACTTTTGAAAATGTAAAGTATGAACGGACGCATATTTTTTTTCTGATTGTCTAGGATTAAACACAGAATTGAAATGCGTTTTAACTAAGGCACCTCTTTGATGTAGCGCCCTAGGCAAATGTATAGTTTATTTCAAACTTATTTGCAACACGACGTTTTTATGTTGCAAATAAGTTTGAAATAAACTGAATAACTGTAGATTAAAGCCATAACGGGTTAAGTCGCAAAATTAAGTTTTTAGCAAATGCTATGCTAAATGATTTCGATTGGACTTGAGCTATAATTTCATAATATTAATGACCATTATAAATTAAGTATTTAAGTATATCTGCTCCCCTCATACTAAGGTAAGGCCTTGAACTATAATGGTCGGTGGAGCTTTCAATAACAAGCGACTTAAACCAATAATGTTATTTGGAAACCTATTATGGCTCTCAGGTGCCGATATGCATATAAAACTTGGATTGGATGGATCATGTGGTTCTTGTATCTAGTGAAAATTGACCGTCTCATGATACAGCAATTAATTTCTTAAATCACCTTTCTTGGCACTGAATGGGTCATATGTTTCTTGTGCCTAGGGAGAACTGATCGTCTTATTTTCCCAACATGCAGCAACTAAATTTGTAAGTTATCTTTCGTTGGTAATCGTTTTTAACATTGATTTCCCTTACATATGTTTAAACTTTATTCACTTAAACTTTGCAGTGTTTGGTGAAGCGAGTGAAACTTCCACTCCGGTTTCGCCCACCAATTTCGTCATTCTGTCTTAACTATTACCACAAGCGTCATGATTTTTTTTATAAATGTAGTCCAATAGTGGGCCTATCATCCTGAGAAATATTTTTTTTTATTGAAAATGAAACTATTTGGACAAAAAAATCTTAAAATTTTATTAAAACAAAAATTAAAAACAAAAACATAGAAAAAAATAGTAATCATCTTAGGAACTTCTCTACTTTACTGGAAATCAACCCGACAAATTTCATTCAGCTAGCTCCATGACTTCACATCGAAAATTTTAATTTAACAGAGACTGGAAGGTTTATATTAAAATTTAAAATTTTCGATGTGGTCATGGAGCTTAGCTAAATAAAATTTGTCGGGTTGATTGCCAGTAAAGTAAGTTTTTATGGTGGTTACTAAAATTTTTTCATATCTTTTTTATTTTTCACTAGAGTTAGGAACAAATTTGTTTCAATAAAATTTTAAGAATAATTTCATTTGTCCAAATATTTTCGGTTTCAATTATAAAAATATACAATAGGCCCACTATCGAACTACGTTCATAAAAAAAACCATGACGCTAGTACTGGTAGTTAAGACAGAATGACCGGAATTTACCTAAAAATACACGAAAACTTAATAACTCCTAAACTAACAAATTTTGCATAACACAAATGGGGGTGAAATCGATGTGTACTGAGGTCCTCTATCACTCTGAGCTGGTTGGTCAATCTTCAGTGAAACACCTGGTATTCTACGAGGTGTTTCAAACAATTCCATCTCAACCTGGTACTGTCTGTCTGTTTGTGTTCTTAGAGGTGACATATGTGTATAAGTGTCTGTCCACCTGAATAAGCTATTAAGAACTTACTTGAGGATACCCATTCGTTCCACAATAAGCAGCACGCATATAGATGAGGGACCTCGCTCCATAGAGACAGCTCTCTCTCGCGGTTATGCATAGAGAGGGCCCTCCTTTATAAGGAGGTCACCCTGGAGTGTTCTTCGATATTGAGGGAGCCTTTGATAAAGCAAGGATTACTACTATCTGTGATGCCCTGTACTGCTCCTGTACTAGTCAGATGAGTGAAATCTTTACTGGAAGAGAGACAAGTTAGTGCTGCTATAGGGGACTGCTAGTCAGATGTCGGGGTAAGGGGCGACTGTCCACAAGGCAACTGTTTATCACCCTATCTATGGTATTACTCAACAATTCTAACTTGACACTTTGATGGCGCAGACGGTGAAGCAATATCGCTAATGTGGGACAGAGATAAGCCACATCGCTTTACATTGAATGGACGGAGTTTAGACCATTGCGCATCCAAACTCAAATGCCAAGCTAGGATAGTTTATTTGTATGGAATAATGGAGCTCCTTAACTTCGAAAGGATTATATGCGCAGGCAAATGCGGACGACGGGCTGGTCCTAGTGCCCGCCATTGCTGCGGCGAAACAGGTCTCTGTTAGTCCCAGGAGTGAGATGATCTTTTTCACTAAGAGAAGAAAAACAGATCATTTTAGGGAACTAATTATGTATGGTAAACCTCATGCATTGGCGCTGGAGGTCAGTTATCCCAGGTAACTGACCTCCTGCACCAGCGCAGGACGCTAGATAATAAATTCTAACTGGTGCCACAGTTCGACAACGTCGTCAAAAAGTCTATTGCAACCTTCTGGCAATTGCGCCTGGCGGTAGGTTGGAATTGGGGCCTTCACCCACGGATCCTACACGGCGGTTATCAGAACAAGGCTCTGGTATGGATCTGTGATCTGGTGACAGACATGGACAGATCAATCACCGAAAGATGGCAAAAGCCCAGAGACTAGCTTACCTAGTAATGTAGTAATGAGGACGACACCAACAGCTACTCTGGAGGTTCTGCTAGGCCTATCAACGTTTCCCTCATGGATAATGAGGGAGGCTATGGCGGACAATCTGAGATGCGGGATTCTGGGAGTTGGCGATGTTCAAGTAGAGCTGAGGATCACACGGCAATTGCTACAATTACTATTACTATGGCTAAATACTCAAAATTATCTCAGAAATATTGTTTTTACACCAATCATCCACTGAATAAGTTATCTTTATATAATAAAAGGAAATGAAGCAAACTTGTTCGAATAAAATTTAATTAAAAATTAATTACGTTTTTCAAAAAGGGTTCGCAGAACATATTCAAACAAGACTACCTTTCGTTTCAAAATTACCATGGTTCTTCGTTTATGAATAGAAAATTGGTGATTACTCATTGATTTGCCTCCATCATATTTTTTTAAAGCTCGAATAAAAATGTGATTTCTCGTCGGTAAATAGTATTTTTGAATGCCAATTTTCTCACAATCTTGTACCTTCTTGAACCAAATATAAGGAAGTATAGTAATTGTGATTTTTTCGACCTCAAGATTTTGATTGATATATACGTTTTGAACTCTCCTGAATCCATTCTGACTATTTTCCGAATGATGTCTGTCGGTGCGTGTGTGTGAATGTGTGTGTGAATGTGTGTATCCGCGATAACTTAAAAAATACTAATGGAAGAATTTCCAAATTTGGCAATTAAGATTTTCAACAACATTTTAAGTGACACATTAAATTTGGTGATTGTGGTACCATCAGAAGAGATATAATGAATGAAAGAAGAAAAAAGGTACAATTTCGGAAAGAAAAATTAAAATTTTTTATTGCATTTCTGGACGAATCTCGACGAATTATAATGAAAAAAACATAACTTTGTGGAAAAAAATCTGTCAGCATGTCTGTAGTGTCGCGATAGCAGCCACAGTTTTTGAGATAAAGATTTCAAATTTGGTATACGTGTTCTAAAGGCCAAAGACGATGATAAATTCGGTGATGAGCAAAAATGATCAGCTGAGAGGAGATCTACGGGACCTAAACTGTTTTGTATCTGTCTTTAAAAAATATATTATTGATGAAAGATTATTAATCATGTCTACTATATCAAGCCTATAAAATATATTTTCCAAGTACTTGAATAAATGTCAAACTGCTGATTGGCAGTTTGACATTTGAAATGTCTAATTTAGTTGCAAAAATGTCAATGTCAATAGTTGCAAAAATGTTAATGTCATAAGATTTGCATGTCTTCTATATAATCACGAAGAAATTATTAAAATATATGATATGAATTATTATCGATAGTATCGAATGACGCTGATATTAATTATTTAAAAACTTTAATGAAACATTTCAAGGTACGCTATTAAAATTTAATTGAGGTAAGTGAAGAATTAAATGGAATGTTTTTTTACATCAGGATGATATATACTTGTATAAGAAAGTTATGTGCTGGTCACATCAGATATTTTTTGTTAAGACAATCGTTTTTTTCTGACTCTTTAAGAGGAGAGCAGAGTCGCGTCTATATGCTAATATCCTGTTTATTGATTTACTCGTTTATGTAGATAGCTCAAAAAAAAACCTTTTAAAAAAATAACAAATGTATAATTTTATGTATAATAGTTTTCGAATAAAAAGAACATTAATTTTTTTTATGAATCTCAAGACTTAATAAAATATATATATTTTTTAATTATCGAATATTTTGTAATTAAACGGTTGCTTTGTTTTTATTTACCGACTTACCTGTCTTCTTTGAGAGTTCATAACCATTTCAGACCCTTCGCTTTGTGGTTATGTTTACTAATTCCACATTTCGTTGCCTACGCTTTGACTGCAACTGCCATACTGGTTTGGTGTCCACTTATCTGGTCCTTTTAAAATGTAAATTCGGAGATGAATATTCTACAAAACAAAGATTAGAAAGGTACATTGTTAAGAAATTTCACGTAGGAGTATTAAAGTGAGTAAGGCATATACTTGTAGTATCTTTACATCGAATTTTGTATGCGCGTACGTGAACTCATATCGTATTAATTTATGCTATAAGAGAATTATAATAATTTAAACCTATCCTTAGTTTCTAATTAAATATTAATGTATCTCGGATTTGACTGAAAAATGCAAAACCTTGATTACAATATTATAGCACTAATATCGTACACAAATTGCTGCTATTATCTGTTATTAACTGCAAATAATGTCATAAAAATGAATATATAATGGGGTCCCGATTATCTATTTCATCAACCAAAGACGATAAAAAAGGATAAATGTGGTAATTTTGTCACTCGCGAGACGCTGGACTCTTTATTTCCTTGGGACTTTTAATTGACTTACGACCGAATAATAATTTATTGCTTCCATTGTGTTTGAGTTTTATTTGCTTTCTAATCCTTTTATAATTATTGCATTCTCATTCTATTATCAAAATAAGTTGGCATTTTTCCATGAATGTCGATAAGATACATTAAAAACAAAACAGATTAGCGGAATGAAAAATTATTTATCTGGGCCCGTTGCTTTGCAAATCTTCTATATAATCACGATTAGAAGTGCACGTTTTAAGATAACGAGGTCAAAGTTTGCAGGTCTTAGGTAAAAACGTGATGTACTGAGGATTCAATATTGAGAACTGAAGGTTTCTCAATACCCAAAAATCCTTTCCAATTCATACAATTGATTTAATTAATTAACATTCAATCATTTTTGCACGGCTAATATGTACAGTACAACCATCATTTCATCGAAACGCATGTTCTCTTGTCTTTTGCGAACATAGTAAGTGAAACTCGAGAGTAAAACCTCACAATCCTGATGAGTTGGTGACTCTAGCTCTCATAAAGATGATCCAATCATCTGCTCCCTTACAGATTGCCAAGAATACGCATTGCTCTGTCACACTTCCTGTATCGGGTGAAAAGTATAGTATATTCCCTAAAGGCGTATCTTTAAAAAATACAGCTTTTCAAAAATATTGGGTATATAAAACCCCCCCCTATCAAATGCTTTAAGGAGCAGGCTTGGGATAATATCGATGACTGATCAGACGAAAAAAGATATTCGGGGGGGGGGGGGGGGGGGGGGGGGGTTGGGGGCCCCCCCCCCCCCCAAACCCCCCCCCCCCAAAAAATTTTCGGAATCGGAAATAAAATTCTGATAAAACTCCTGTCAACTACTTCTCCAACTCTTTTTCTTCCATCCACCATGTTGGCCTGCATTACTATCAAAAATGAAAGAAAATTGGTATTAATATTAAGAGTAACAATTACTGATTCAGCAGATGGTATATTATATTGCGTGGATACAGCATTTGTATTCGATGAATCTTTACATCAAAGTTGTATTTGTCAGTAACCTCAATCTCAATATCAGCTCCATGATTTTATTTGCAATTTTCATTTTATTTTCTCTAGACGTGTTTTACCAACCGGCTAATTAAGACCATGTTCCTGATTTGTAACAGAAAATGAACCGCTTGTGATAGGCTTGAGAGCAGTATATATTTTCTATAAAACTGAAGCAGTCGGAACTGAATTCTTTTTGAATTTTATTTTAAATCAGTTATGTCATTAATTACATCTTCAATATAATCTACATACATGTTTTTTAGTTCATTTGTACGATATTGTCCTGTAATTTCCAAAATTAAAACAACCTTCAGTAGAATAGCAGAGTTTTAAGTAAACAGGATGTTTCAAAAAACATCAGAAAAATTTTAAAGCATGAGTAAAGACAATATGACTTTCTACAAAAAGTACAGTTAATCTCATCACTTATAAGAGATGGGATACATTTTTTGGGCGGTCTGAAAAGTTTCAGGTGGTAGACTGGTTCAATTATTCACATTGGATCCCAATTGATGGAGTATCATCAAAAACTGGTAAATGCCGTATGAATCAAGTCTTATCTCTTCCAAGACATCTTCACCGATGACAATACCTTCTACGCATATTCTTTTATTCATCAACGAAACACAGCAACTGAGTCTTAATTACAGGTGTTTACTATTATAATCCCTACCTATAAATAATTAGTACATAACTTTTCTAAAATTGTAAACCTAGTTTTAACGCAAAAAATTGAATCGAAAAAAAATAATTCCGAGAATGATCAACTCAATCGGAAAAAATAATGCTAGGGCGAATTACATCCATATCTATGATCTATATTATCCTTCCTGATGACATAGTTAAGACTTGGCATAGAGCTGTGGTCGCCTTCGTGTAAATTTAGAAAATGCGCCCCCATCAGCAGAGCCACGAAAATGTTGTGCTTGAAGTGTTCTGGCTGGCTTGTATTTCATTTTTTTCTGGAGTGGGTTGGAACCTTTGATGTGAAGATAACATAGATTAAAACAGTTTTAATCATCTCCAGATGATGCCAACTTGGTTGGCGAAACGCGCGTCGAGTGCAGTATATAGTGTTTTGGTGTTTCGTGGAAAACTACGTGAGTGTTGTTTTAGTTTTTTTGAATAATTGTATACCTGCCAATTTCTTACAATCAGTTTTTGAATGATTAAATGTTAATTTACGTATATTTGTCTTATGTGGCAGGGACAGCAACTATTTTTTTACGTATGTTTGTTCTGCATTTGCCAACACATTTTTAAATATTATGTGAAAACTAAAAACGAAATTGACAATAAAATGGAAAAAGAAAGGTAGAATATGATTTAAACAATATTTTACTGCAGCTATTCCAATTTAATATTTTTTTTCCATAACTATATAACTAAGGTGATCAAATAATAATAAAAAAAAATTATATTGAACTTGTTTTTTTAGTAATATAGTGTTTGGTTCTTTTTTGCTGAAAATTTATTTTAATTTAGTTTATTTATTTTTTTCTAAGATGCCTTCTTAGATTGTTTTTTTTTAAATTTGTTTGGTTTATTTCAGCGTCTACATTGCTATTTTGTTTTTTGTTAGGAATTTATTTTAATTTTATTTATTATTTTAACATCTAAATCTAAAAATATGGAAGGTTAGGGAGCATGGTAGCCGAGTGGATAAAGCGCTTATAGCTATTTACTCGGTACCGAATACCGATGGGTCGAATCCATCCTGGAGCAGTAGTAGTAGCTACTTATTTTTACTAGGCAAGTAGGCCACAATGGGCCCTTTTTACCTAGGGACCTACAGTTTAGCGTAGACTCTGAACCACGATCTTCGACTGTCAACTAACCCATCACCTGGGCCTGCCCGCCTGCACCGCTAGCAGAGTGGCAAACCTCCTGGGTAGGTCTTCTCGACCCTCCACCCGGGCTCGCCTCTCCGTCTGCATCAGGCTAGCGGCCTTCCCGGAATTGTCTGTTGACAGCCTACCGACTGTTAGACGAGCTATCGTTCATCCATCCAATTGCCGGACTCGATCAGTGCTGCTTAACTTCACTGATCGAATATCGGAAATTAAACGGATGTCCATAACTCATCCCCCATCCTGGAGCAAGTTGGACATTTTATTTGTAATTTGTTTGGGATTAAGATGGGGAGAGAACTGTCGATGCCCTAGATGTGGTTCGAACTCCACAATAAACTGTAGGGCCCCGTCTGTCTTTACTCAACACGAAATTCTAGGATTTTCTGGGAGCTACTTCGGTGACTTGATAGGCGGTTAAGAAAATATTTTTTTTATTTGCTTATAATAACCCATTAGCAAAGCGCGCACACATACACATTATTTGTAAGTATTGTGATATGAATTTTGTTAATATTAGGTAAATTAGAGAGACCTACCTTTGAGAGCAATTTTCAGTGTCGTGAGACATCAATCTAATGTACTCAAAAATTTTGATATTTCATCAACTAAGTAGAGAATCTTTGTTACCGTTGATAACGCGTTTTATATCGTTCGATTTTGGACGCCCCCTAGTCTAAATTATTGAGGATAAACATATGTTTATCCTCAATAATTTTTTAAAGTCTGTGAGGGCATATGCCCTCACAGACTTTATTTTAGGAAATTTGATTTCCTACAACTTTGTTTATGTAGAATTTTTTGATATGTTTTCACAGCGTTTCGAATCAAAGGTTACCACACACTTTTCTTTATTGTTGCGCTTATCTCGAGCAAACCAGGATAGGACCTCGGCCGGATCACTTAGCTGTGTTATCATTTGTTATTTCGCGGCTTGTTTATAGTCGGCTGTGGAATAGCACATGTTACTGTGTACCAGTACGAAATCTGGGAAGTCTCGTGAACTGCTAGAACCCACTGCTAATCTGTTAACGTGTGCGATTTCTGTAATTTAGTCCTTTCTGAAAACTTACTGCTTGGCCAGCTATTTATTGCAAAAATTTATTTCATAATATGAAGGGGCGGGAGCGGGAGTACTTTCTTCTTTTATTGTGTTACTGTCTAATTTTTTTCAATCATTAATGTAAGGCACTTGGCCACTACTAGATTTGGCTGCCGATGTTTTAATAAGAGGTTGCATTTTGAAATGCTTGCCATTTTTGTTAAGTCAAGCGTGCCGTCGTCGTTATTTGAAAGCTGGCATTACAAAGCATTGCCATTTTAATAATGCAACGATATTCGATCGATGGACGTTTACTTATTGTGAAAATCCATCATCAAAATTGGGAAAGTGTTACAGAGATGTTTCGTAGGTTACATCAGCATTTTGGTAGATATAGAATCATCCGTTTTGTGCAATGATGCAAACATTTTTCTGGCACGAATTGCAAGATTTTGCAGTACGTTTTGTGATAACTGCAGCTCTATTTCAGCGATGTGGCGTCGAATTTCTTCCTTCAAATCTTGAATCGTTTGAGGATCGTTGGCGTAGACTTTGCTTTTCAAAGACACCAAAGAAAGAAGTCTAAGAGCATTAGGTCGCATGATCCTGGTGGTCAATTCTGATCCCAAAAGCGAGAAATTACACGACTTGGAAACTTTGTCTGTAACACTTTCCCCATTTTGATAATGGGTTTTCATAATAAGTAAACGTTCTTTGAGCAAATTGCTTTGCGTTATTAAATTGGCAATGCTTCGTGATCCTGGAGTGGGTTAAAACCTTTGATGTAAAGATAACATTAACGTAGTTTTCCACGAAACACCAAAACACACAAACACTCATCGCTTTCGCCACCCCGGCATCATCTGAAGATGATTAAAACTACCTACCCTAATACCTAAACTATTGTCATGTGCGTACCCTGTGCTATTCATACTTTTTTACACTTTATATTTAACTTTAAATGATCCATTCTATATTTGTTTTTGGTTTTTAATAATATCTATTTTATGGTTGTTCTCAAACGCATGTTGGGCTACACTATACTTATCTATTCTACCATATTTGAGGTGGGCCATATGCTCTTTGAATCTAGTTTGAATTGATCGTCTAGTCTGACCAACATATTTTTGATTACAGTCCTTACAGCTAATTTCGTAAATCTCCGACTTTTCCCTTTGTTTCAATTTTGTCTTTTGAATTGCCTAAAGGTTGTTGTAGTTTGTTTCCCGTTGAATGAACCACTGTCATACCTACATCTTTAAAAATCTTACCAATACAAAAGAAAAACATTGATAAGATAGTACAACTGTACTGTCAGAAAGAACGGCTAATGTGTCAAAATCACTCTGTTGTAAACCCAGAAACAGTCTATATTCCGAATTATTTGTTCAGAAAAACGATGCTAGTATTCAGTGATAGCAGTAACAATGTTCTCATTACAAAATACGTAAATGTTCATCATGTCAGCGTCGAGATCAAGTTACATTACTGTCCAACAGAACCATCAATCAAGAGTTTTTTCAAGGTTAAAGTCGCATTAAACTATAAACAGTCATAGTTGAATAACCTTTACAGTTGGACCCATATATATTTGATCTTCTTTAAACTCAGTCTGTTGTATTTGTTCACGAATCACCCTGTATATACATACATAAATACATATAAATCAAAAACCAGATTCAAAAAATTTACCATGCCATCAAAAAAGCTATGAAATGAAAACTTGTCTAAATTATAAACTAGTTAGAATTTAGGTGAGGAGCTGTTATTGATATGATTTTACACAAAAATTGGGATTAAATCACGAATACCGTTATTTCACGCTCGGTGGTTCCATAAACAATATAATTGAGTACTTTGCATTCAGTACTTCTATTATATATTTCTTAAGATTTAAGTAATAAATGTTAAGTATTTGATTTAAATATTTTTTTTAAAATTATCTATGAAATGTATAGGTATTTTAGAATATGTTAATAATAACGTCTTTTATGAGATTAGAACCAAGCCACTTAGTTTGGAAGTATCACGTCAACAAGAAGTTCGAGGACAGTTATTTAACGAACTATACTTTTGTAACGAATTTTAGCGTGTTTTTTAAATAGATTCTCCTGTCAGGTTATTAATAAATATTTGAATATTGACTACTGTTACTTGTCAAACGAGTCTGCAACGAATTAATTTCTCTTTCAATTAAATAACGGACGTTTAATGAAAGTGATTATACTACTTAAATTTTTTTCGGTATAATTAATGCATGCATGTTTATAATTATCTCAAGCTCTTCGCATAGATTACAAGGAAGTTGTTCGAAGAAAAAATCGTTATTTTTCTATTACAGGCTTCTAAAAATAATTATAAAAAAATATTTTATTTTTTAAATTCATTAGCTAAACGATTTTAGTGTTGATTTACAAAGTAGTAATAAATGCTAGAAATAATTTTATTTATTTATTTTTTTTATATTTTATTTTATTCATACACTGGCCAACGGGTGCAACCCATTTACAGAACAGGGAAAAATACAATAATAATTACACTAACTAAAATAAAATACAATATGAGGATATAGATTGGTTAAATGACATGTCATTAAGAATTTTATTTCTTATATCACAAATATTATATTGAAAGATATCAATTACATTATACAGGGTGAGTCAGTTTTTTGTAGACAAAACTTTAACTGAGATAGAACACATTTTTAAAAAGAAAAGTTCCTATAAACATATGTCGTAAACGCTGTTTTAAGGGTGTTGAATATAATTTTTTTTTCTCAATTTTTATTATAACTTATAAACGAATGTTATTTTTTCCATGTTTGGGGGATAATCCTATTATTAAGGAGCATAAAACAAGCGATAAGAATCAAACTTCTCATCTTAATTCAATTTTTAAAAAAATTTATATACAATTTACAAAATACCTTTCTTTCTATTAGGTAAAAGGAGAAGAAATTTTATAGGAAGTTTTAAATTGTAATAACAAATATTTATTACTCAGAAAAGAATAAGAATTTCGGCTTTTTAGAATTTAAACATAAATAAAAAATAAATTACTTATTACAAAACAAAACTCGGAAAAGAAGCATTATTATTAATAAATTTTTTAAAAAAAGCCCCCTCTCCTTTTAGCTCCTCCAATGAAAAATAACATTTTTATATAATAAAATCAAAAATATATTCACCCCTTGTAACATAGCTTTTTTTAAATTTAGTTTGATAGTTCGAGCACATTACATGTAAAGGTGAGAAACTGAGTACATTCGTTCTAGGCGTTGGCAAATAGAATCAAGCAGTGTTGCATGCAAAAATGGATGGTACGTGAAAATTGATCATACCGAGAATTTCAGGGCAATCAATTTTATTATAGAGAAATTTTTATACAAAAAAAGTACTGAATGGTAATTACGTCTAATACATAAATCGTTAACGTGAAATCGCCGAAGCAAACCGTCATGAGGTCCCTATTTCAGGATATACTCCATCATGTCTATAAGCTAAATACTTTGGGAACTTGCGTTGAATATTTTTAATATTATTAATATGAACATCACATCCAGGATGCCATATAATAGCAGAATATTCTAATTTTGAGCGTACAAATTCATTAAATAGGAGAAATAAAGTGATTTCATCTTTAAAATCTTGTGTGTTTCTGAGAAGGAAACCTAAATTTTTATAAGCTGCACTGATAACAAAGGAAATGTGATCAACAAAAGTTAACTTGCAATCTAATATTACACCAAGATCTTTTAACTGGTTACATCTTTTCACGACCTGATCGTTGAGTAGATAATTGTTAATTATCGGGACACTTTTTTTAGTATAAGACAATGTAGCATTTTCCGACATCCAATGGCAACTTGTTTGTTTCACATCACAATTCAAGTCTCAGCAAATCATTTTGTAAGAAGATACATTCATTTATTGTTTTTATGGATTTATATATTTTTAAATCGTCTGCATACAAAAGAGACACGCATTGGAGGTCAGACACGATATCGTTTATAAACATTATAAACAATAAGAGTCCAAGGTTGGAACCCTGGGGAACACCAGATTTAGCTAATATTTCTCTAGACTTGTAACCATGGTACACTACATACTGTTTTCTATTGTGCAAATAGAAAACAAAAAAACATAATGAGAGAATCAACAAAACCGAATGAGCTTGGCTAGTTTGCTAAGTAGTATGCCATGATCTAGACGGTCCAAAGCTTTTGAGAAGTCTGTATAAGCGACATCGATCTGGCCTCCAGTATCAATGCCTTCTGCTAGGTGTTGTGTAATGCAGAATAAGTTGCTGGTGGTGGATCTACCAGCCATAAATCCATGTTGATTAGGGCAAATGAGAGGCTTGATATGAGGAAAAATAATATCATATAATGCAATTTCAAAAGCTTTACAGAAATTGTTCAATATTACTATAGGTCTATAATTTTCTATTTCATGTCTGTTACTGTTCTTGAAAATGGAACATATTCTTGAATGTCTCCATATGTTAGGAAATGTTTTAGAGCGTAACGATAGGTTAAAAATAACTGTTAACGGGATTGCGAGTATTACTGCGCAAGAAAAGCTGGAATACCATAGAACCAGCAGTACATCTGAGTTTCAATTTTTTTAGGGCTTTTAAGATATCATCTTAAAAAATTTCGTTTAGTAGCAAATGAGGAATATCAAGACAATTATTATCTAATGGCATGTCTGTGTTTGAACTTGTGGTATAAGATGCTTCGAAATTTCAGCAAATTTGTTAATAATTATGGTAGGATCATCAAAGGACTTATTATTATATCCCATGATTATTGGAAATACTAGATGAGTTTTTTTTCTCGTAAATATAAGACCAGAAACGGTTGGGATTAGTTTTCATTTGATTTTCTATGTCACTAATGTATTTTTTATATGCTAAGTCTATATCTAATTTCAGTTTTGCTCTGATAGACGTATACTCATTATGGACGTTCTGATTTTTGTCTCTTTTTGTATTTCCTCCGGCAATAATTCCTTATGTTTCATGTCCCGTGTAATATTTTTTTAAACCAAGTGGAGTATTTGGACTTTTGGTACAATTTTTTGGAACACATTCTATGAAAATTGAATTTAGAATCGAATATAATTTGTCACATGCTAAGTTAACATCTGTAAAATGTGACAAATCTGACCAACCTGTATTTAAAATCTTTCCATAAAGTAGGTGAAAATCAGCTTTTCGAAAATTAAAAATCTGTGTCTTTGAGAATTTTGACGTTGACAAACTTGAGGATGAATAAATATCTAGTGGGGTGGTAATGCCTAAATAGGCACTAAAGTCGAAATCCTTTCAATTTATTTAATTGAAGATTAAATAAATTTTTGCCACACACTTCTTAATGATTTATAAATTAACTTTTATCCCCTTTGTTGGAATACCTTGGTATTATAATTTTTATTATACTTTTATGAGTAGATTATAGTTTTATATTTTAAAAGTTTTGATTTTTCTTAAAATGTTTTCTAAGGCTATTGTCGCCTATTGAGATTTAAACAAGCAAACGAATTTGATGGTACCTTGTAATTATAAAAAGATATTTGACAATTCTCTTTTTTTTTTTTTTGGCGTGTATTTTTAATTTTGCACAAAACCTTTTGCCACTTATAAAGCTAAATATACTGTGTCACTTCCTGGGTATGGGATTCAGGTTCAAATCGAAGCCGCGTCTACTTGAATTGGATGTATAGTCGATGAACGAGCTTACTAATAAAACCATGTGAAATTCGTGAGCTTGCGATCTGATGCATGTTAAAATTTCTAGTCCTCTGACTCATGCGTACCAATTACCATTGGTGCCTACAACACTATTGCATTTAAGTCCGAATATTTCGTCTGAATTATTCGACACGTACATGACAGAACAATTGTGTCAAAAGTGTGATATTTAGCAATAGTAGGATTCAATATTATATTTTGTAGAATTTCCACATTATTAAATTATTTTAAGAATAATTATTAAGCATTTTTTATGCCACATTTATTTCAGTCAGAACCTTTTTTTATTTTTGGATCTCAATTTTTAGACGCGCTTGAAAATGGCGTCGCCTAAACGGATATGTTATCACTGTTATCAGATGAGGACTCATTAAAGCACTGCCCTCGAGCCTACTTACAGGCTTTCAAATACAAACATGCACTAATTGGTACAAGATTGGCGCTAGCAGAGCACGGATAGAAAATTGAAGAGGGCATGCATGTAACACAATTGAGAGAAGAACTACTAAATATTTGTGGACATTCAGGGAGAACAAAATGATAATAGTGATGAATATTTTTCAGCTGCTGAGGAGAGTGAAGAGAGGAGGAAGACGAAAACGATGATGATGCTCGTAGTTTCCAAATGAATGATGAACTAAACTCTATTCACTTAAACTTTGCAGTGTTGGGTTGAACTTAAGTGAGTAAAACGTCCAACTGCGACCGATGCTTAAGAAATAAAATAAACACGAAAATGAACCACTATAGGGAACTTTGCACTTATGTACATATGCCTACTTTCAAATTTGGTACACACATTCTAGAGGTTAAGGAAGAGATTGAGTTCATTGATGAGCAAAATCGGTCTAAAAAAATATTAGTGACATTCCACCAATGTGACTTTTTTGAAACGTCAAAATGTGACTCTTTTGAAACGTCAAAAAATGTGACATTTTTGAAACGTCAAAGTGACTTCTTTGAAACGTCAAAAATTACTTTTATTATAAACTCCACCACACGTCGAGTTTTACTAAGGTGAGGAAGTTTTGATCCCCAAGTAATTTGGCAGCGGATTTGTTATTTTTAGACGACTTTCGGCCAGGTACATGGACAATTTATCCTACGTTTCGTCCAAGTTTTTTGGATTTTTCAAAGTTAAAAGCTAAAAATAATGGTTTTACCATGAATAATGGTTTTACCATTATTTTTAGCTTTTAACCTTGAAAAAGTCCGAAAACTGGGACGAAACGTAGGATAAATTGTCCATGTACCTAGCTGAAAAGTCCTCTGAAAAATAAAAATAGAAAAGAAAGTTTTTTTCTGTTTTTTATTGAAGAAATAAATGCATTTTATGTTAAAAATAAGGGTTGAAAGAAGTAAAAATTGGATATCTCATCCCCTGTTGCATATTGGGGATTTGAACTTGTTTTCTTCGATTTTCCGGGAAAATCCTGCGGGTAGTGTGGTTCTAGAGGAACAATAAACCCTCTATCTTCCATAGATATAATATTTTGTCATTTTGACACGGTTCTGGTACAGCATTTCTGATTTAATCATCGTCCCCTACACGCCAGTGTGCATCTGATACCAGCGTACCAACGGTCTTCCAAAATCGAGTAAAGTAAGTCATATGGTGATAATACCTCAATTTTTCTATAAAACATCGCTTGGAAAATTTCGTTTTGGAAAGACAAATTTATTTAACAAGTGGATGTATAATTCACTGTTTTATTATTATTTATCATGAGTAGTGGTGAGAGGTATGTGAAACTTCTCATATGGTCCAAATGCTACCATCCGACCGACATCATAGATGTCTCTGTGGCGAATAGCGACTTGCGAAGCAAGTACCGAGAGCGGCGACCTCTAGCCCAGGTGGACTAAACTACTCTTATTAAATATGATTTGAACGAACTCAGCGGGCAAATACCCCGACCTGCATTGGATTATACCTTCAAATCATGATAGATCGGTAGCCAATATCATTTGTCAATTCCTAATCAGACATAGATCGGTTTCGAACTTATTAGTTCTCCTCAGTATGCCATAGGTTATGGAACAGACCTTAGTCAGTATATAACTAGAAGGTTCGCCACTATCATTTGTCTGTTCCATAACCTATGGCATACTGAGGAGAACTAATAATTTCGAAACCGGTCTATGTCTGGTTAGGAATTGACAAATGATATTGGCTACGGATCTATCATGATTTGAAGGTATACTCCAATGTAGGTCGAAGTATTTGCCCGCTGAGTAGTTGCTTGGTTCAAATCATATTTAATAATTATTTATCATGTTATTTTTATAAGAAACGATTACTTTATTTTTTTGTGGGCTGGTGTGGTGCAATGCATGTCATGATTTAATACAAATTGAAATAGAAGCAAATTAGATAAATATGTTATAGGTATTTATATTGTATAAGAAATATATAAAATAACAGTTTTTGGCAGTTTACGTTGTTATTCGTGAATTTAGAACATGAAAATTTCAATTTAGTGATAAGTAGACTACAAAAAGTCTAATATTTTTAGATTTATTTGCGACAAACACAATATTGGCAAAAACTTCAATGTTATGAGCAGAGGCAACGCGTGACAAAGGAAAATGGGGGCCCAACATTTCAAATGATATAAATATTTTTTCTTTGAAACAATTTTGAATTATGATAAAAATGTTGCTAATTTAATTAAAAACATTTTATTGTCTACATCTTTATATTGGATATGTTCGATTGTATAGTATTAATGATTCTATATGATACTTTTAAAACAAATTTTATGCAATTCATAAGTAACATTGTGTTTGGTGTTTTTTGTATTTTTATGTAAAAAAAAATACAATCTATTCCTCTTGTAACTGGTCTGTAGATGGATCTATTTGCAAATTTCGGAACTCGAAACATCATACTATCGATGTTTAACACTGACCTGAGTTATGTCACCTACGCGCATGCGTCTCAGAGCTATTGCGCTTGTCAGATTATCGCCTGTGTGTCGGAACAATTATTCCATATGCGCCACATTGGGAGTTAGGATACAAAAATACAGAATTAATGAGCTCGGAGCGCATTGATGTTTTACAGGTGAGGAGCATTATTGCAAAAGGCAACAAATCCACCATTGACCGCCTTTGAGTTAAGCACGGATTCAAGTACTCTTGGCTGATTACTTCAACATACAATAAGGATTTTTTGGCAAAAGTCGACAGATGACTGCTTCATCAGGCTGTGAAATCTAAATTTTACTTCAAAACGCAACAAATTCTTAATGTCAAACAAATGCACTTTTATGGAACAAAACAAAACAAATCCACTTCACTGTAATGGCAATATAATTCAAAATGAAACAAAACCAGTGGATTATGTCAAGTCAATAAAATTAAGAGAAGGATAATGAAGGCAGCGTAGGATCACATGTGTTTGCATGGTGTTTAATTTTACTTTTTAATCGTGTTGCTAACATTAATTATTATTGTTCCGTAATAATAAAGTGTTGAAGACAATGTTTAATTAATACAAATAGTCTCGATTGATATATCAGTGGAGGGAGGAAATAAAGGAACGCGAAAGATACCAAAAACCGAAGAACAAATTACTAAGGGCCAATTTCGATCATAACTAGAAGGCCGATCCTAGTTGGCAATTTTGTAACAACCTAATCAATAAAAATTAAAATATAAGGGCGGAGATGAGTATGATGGAGATTCTAATGAAGAGCAAGAAGACGAAGAGGAAATGTGCGACTGCTTAATAGCCATTCATATCTAATTTAATATTCGTTTGTTCTGTTTCACATTGTTCGAATATGTAGTTTTTTTAATAAAACAAAACTTAACAAATCCCATTGGTGTTTGACCAAAAGTGAACAAATCCTTAACTTAACAGCCACGTGATTTATTTCTAAACTGATTGACCAAAACTTTTGAAAATTCATGTGTTAAACTGTTTATTTTCTTGTATAATTATCTGTGTTTCAGTGAAACTAATTTTTCAGTCTGAGAGGGTCTAATGCATTATATTGCTTCCGGTAAAGTTTATGTAATGGATTTGTTTCCTGTTGAAGTAATGTTCCTCAGGTGGTCTTTTACATGGCGGACTAATCTATCATTACCATTTTGGTCTAGATAAATGCCTGCTTCTCACCTACTCTGAGAAATTTCAACCTTAACAAATGTTATGGAAAATGTGGATGTAAAAATAATGTAATTTAGATTTGTCTCGTATTCAATGCTTTGTTCTACATAAAGTTACTATCCGCTTTTGTTAAATTTTGCTAGGAAAATTACAATTAAATACAGGGTGTCCCCTGAATAACTTTGGAGATAAACACTTTTTGAAAAATTGGTGAAACACGTCGACCTTGTTTCCAAGAGGGACATATTTTAATGTAATACTTGTATACCTATCATCATCCCTCTATCCTACAAGGCCACCCTCTCAAAAAATTCAAGTGGCAAGGGAGTCGAGTGATACATCTTTTGAAAGGTCTTTCAATTCCCTACATAACTGTGTATTTTTTTTAACTTTTATCGATTCGTTCTTAAGAAAAATAACTTTATTTTTGATGATTACGCATAATCGAAATCGTTTAAAAAATCTAAAATACACGGCACTGGGTATTGGAATTTATAAAAAAAACTACATTTTTTAATGCTCTCAAATCAACACGAGTTTTTTCGACAAAAAACACTTTCTTTGTCCGTTTAGTTTTAGAATAAAAGACTAACAAGTATTTGATAGTCCTTGAACATTAATTTGTTCACAACCAATTTTAAATCGGGATACATTTTACCAGAGTGAGTTCTCAAAATGATTTATACCCTTCAGAAGAGAATAGAAATTGTCAGCATTTATTTTAAAAACGATAATTGTGCTAGAGCTACGGAGCGCATATTCAATAGAAATCACCCAGATAGAAGAGTTGGTTCTCAGTATGTTTTACAATTATTGACAAAATTTATGGAAACAAGTTCTGTAGGAAACAAAAAAGCATGAACCTCAGCGACCGATTAGGAATGAAGCAGTCGAAGTGGCAGTTCTGGGTCATTTGCAGATGGATAATATGCAATCGATCAGGAAAGTAGTTGATGCTTCCGGTGTATCACGAAGCAGTGTTCATCGATTTGTAAAGGCCCACAAATTTCATCCATATAAATTTAAATTGGTACACGAATTAAACGAAGATGATCCCGATCGACGGCTTGAATTCTGTGAGATTTTTAATGAAAAATTAAACGGTAATGCCAATCTACTGTACAATACGTGTTTTTCTGATGAATCAATATTTCAGTTAAATGGGGAGGTAAACAGGCACAATTGTATGTATTGGAGTGAAACCAATCCACATTTGTTCATAGAAACTCATACGCAAAGGCCTCAGAAGTTAAATGTTTGGGCTGGCATCTTAGGGGATCACATCGTCGGGCCGTCTTTTATTCCTGACAATTTAAATGGCGAAAGGTACCTCGATCTGTTAGAAAATAACATAAACTCAATGATTACCCAAATCCTCGAAGAAGACGATAATCTTTTAGAGGGCGAACTGTTTTCAACAGGATGCGGCACCCCCACATTTTGCTATAGCAGTCCGTCAATTTTTGGATAATCGGAATCCTGAACGATGGATTGGAAGAAGAGGTTCTGTGGAGAGGCCCGCTAGGTCACCCGATTTAACTCCCTTGTATTTATTTCTGTGGGGACATTTTAAATCAAAGGTATTTACAACAAAACCCGCATCTCTGGATGAGTTACGTGAAAGAATTGTTCGAAAATGCCGTTTATTAACTCCAGATGTGTTCAGAAATGTTCGTACAGAATTTCAAGATAGATTATGAAATAACACCTCTTTAATTAAATAAATTGAGAGGATTTCGCCTTTGGTACCTATCTAGGTATTATTTTTAGTATTTATTACTATTTTGTAAATTAACTTTTACCCTCTCTGTTGGAATATTTTCGTATTAATAATTTTTATTATGATATTATGAGCGTAAACTTAATTTCTTTTAGTTTTTTCGTCGCAGAGGGCAGCTAATTCCACATTTTGAAAAACATAGGTGTGTAGTTCCTGTAATCCATAAAATGTTATTTGTTAAGTGCATATACATCACATAATTGGTCAATCCATAACGAACACATATTTTTAGTTTAATCCATGTATATCTGGCAAGTTGTTGTGAAAAAATGTATGCCAGATTTAAAAATAGATTGCTAGGTCAACGATGGCAGAGCAGTTTAAAAATAAACATTCGTAAATATACTATGAAAGTAATTTTGTAATACATACTTCTGAATCCAAACTTGGGTAATTTGATTTAATATGAAATTACAATATTATGTTACAAATATATCCTTCTCAAAATGTAGACAATTTTCTTAGAAGATATAAGTTGATTTAATGCACTAATATAGCAGTTCAAAGTATAACAAGTTCCTATTTAGATATAGAAAGGTATAAAAACTAGTAAAAAACAATATCCAGAATTTCTTTTTCTTTGCTTTCAACGTTCTTCAAGCAACTACAAAAAAATTTCCTGTAGTTTGTTTGATAGCAATATCTCGGTAAATAGTAATTCGATTTTAGCTAACAGAATTAAAATTTAAGAGAATGGCCTAAATGTGTCTACAGACATACGTATGTGTGTCTGTATGTACATATCTTAAGACATGCACGTTCGTGTACAGCACTCCTCATGTCATAACTTCTACTTAACTGTTCGGGGGTAATGCTGTTAAAGACATTTCGAATGTTTTCTTTAAGTTGTTCTAAATTTTGTGGCATGGGGCTATAACACTTGTCTTTCACATACCCCCATATGAAAAAATCTGGAACTGTGAGTTCTGGAGATCGAGGAGGCCATGCTGTGGGACTTTCCTTCCCTATCCAACGATTTCCAAAGGTGACACTCAGGAAATCTCTAGTTATCATAGCATAATGAGGCTTAGCACCGTCTTGTTGGAAATAAACTGTCCTTAACAAATTATCCTGTTCAAGTTGCGGAAAAAGAAATTTTCTAACATGTCCAAACAATTGGATTGTTAAAAAGAAAGGACCATAAATTTTGTGTTTTGATACCGCATACCAAACTAACTGACATACTGATGGAAATTCTGAGATTTTCTGATGCCCAAATTTTACAATTATTCTTATTCACCTTACCATTTAAGTGAAATGATGCTTCGTCCGACATGATCAACTTATCAAGAAAATGCCTATCTCTTCTATGTAAATTAACAATTTTACTCGTTTTGGAAAACCAATTTCTTTTAATTCTTGATGAATCTGAATTTTATAAACAATCAATTTTAGATCATTTTTCATAATAGTATGAACATTAGTTTTCGGAATACCTGTTGCGAAAGAATTTTTTCTTGTAAAAGAGAAAGGATCATTTCGTGTAATTACCAAAATTTCAATTGCATTATTAAGCTTATTTTCATTAATTGGAGTTCTTTTTTTAAGGTCAATACAACTCGAATTCCAAGTTTCTATACCATTTTCTAACTGAATTTTTTGTTGGAGGTTCTTTGTTAAATATAATTCTAAATCTTCTTTGTGTTGTTTTGTAAGATTTAGTGTCAGCAAAAAAAGATTACACACTTAACTTTTTCACTTAAATTAAACATTTTTCTTAAAGTAACTCAGGTACCCAAGTTGTTAATAAACTAATTTGACGTTTACAAGTGATGTTGTCTTTTATTCTCACAGTCTACTTTGTGAATCATTATTTTTTTCGTAGTATTTCGAAAAACGCAGTATTCACTTTAAAAAGCTTAAAAAACCATCACTCTGTATAATTTTCATGACAAATACGGAATTTTTTGGAAAAGGGGAAACAATGGGCTTTCCAATTGTGAAAAAATATACAGTGTGTTCCATTTGAAATAACAAAGTGGTCCTATATTCGAAAATACGCTGTCATTTCCGGTTCAACCGAAAGTGAGCAAAAAAAGACGGATATTCAGGAAAAACTTATCAAAAATGGACTAGTTCAAAAGTTATATAGGTTTAAAAAGTGTCAAAATATAATGGGGGACCCGGTAATTTATTAAGAGTGCACGCTTTGTACGCATTTTAAAAAATTATTCACCACAAATGTAGCCACTAAGCCTGGCGTATCTGATCCAACATTCCTTTTTCTAAATAGATTTAAAAAAAGAACTAGACACAATACGATAGCATATAATAACGGCTACCTCAAAATACAATAATTAAATTAATTTTCAAAAAAAAAACATTCTCTTGAAAAAAATCTACGCCAAAAAAGATAAAATATATATTTCAATACCATATGCAAGACACGTCTCTAATTCGATCAGTAATACCTTTTTAAAATTCAATATAAAATATCATTTAATTGAAACAAAAATATAGACAGACTTTTGTACAACACCGATATTTACAAAAAGTGTGGGATATATCGGTTAGATTGTCCAGAATGTAATGCAGCATATATAGGTCAAACGGGTAGATCATTTGATATATGATATAGAGAACATATTCACACACAAAAACAACACTTCAACTTTTATAAACAGTTAGTAGATTCAAGCTATACTATAACTAATAATCACATGTTAGAAATATTACATATTTGTGAAAAAAGTAAAAAACTTAACTTACTAGAAGCTTTGGAAATAAATAAGTTAAACAAAAATAAAAATTATAACATTAAACGATCAGATAGATTTAAATAATTCCCCGTTATTAAATTTAGTTCAGTAAACATATTCCTGTTAAGATAAAAATTCAACCCAAAATATAAATTTACTGCCTCACCCTCTATGTTTTAAGACAACATCTGTACACAGAAAAACCAACCATAAACTTATCCGCTGTTCAATTTATTCCTAAAGAATAAGTCTGTATATTTTAGTTACTTAAAAATGAAAATGACCAAATAGGATGAAATTAGTTGTAAAGTTAAAAATAAAAAGTGAAAATTATACAAGTAAAAAAAGTATTTTTGTAATTATTTAATTTCAAAATGAATGCATGATTCGTTTCAGAACTGGCAAATAGCAGTGGCGGCTGGTGAAATTTAGGCTATGTCATATCTCAGTATTGGAGCATGGGACCCAAGCGATACTTAAAGGCGTAACTATCAGGACTAAATGAAGAAGTTTTGCAGAAAAAAAAATTGCGCTTGAAATTTGCGAAAAAAAGTTGGATTTCAAGCGCAATTTTTTTTCTGCAAAAACTTCTTCATTTAGTCCTGATAGTTACGCCTTTAAGTATCGCTTGGGTCCCATGCTCCAATACTGAGATATGACATAGCCTAAATTTCACCAGC
Source organism: Rhamnusium bicolor (assembly GCA_029963845.1). Lineage (NCBI taxonomy): Eukaryota > Metazoa > Arthropoda > Insecta > Coleoptera > Cerambycidae > Rhamnusium > Rhamnusium bicolor. The sequence continues at coordinate 816,052 of JANEYF010003363.1, read as the reverse complement.
CGCCACTGGCAAATAGTACGTTTCATTACAACAACGTTCAGTTATATTCATACATATATTTTTAATATATAAATATACAATCACCAGCTAAAAAACCTTTGCAGCTATGATTTTTAATGTTTTGCTGAAGATTTTTCCTATCTAATATATACATAATATATTTACCGCTGAAAATGGGACTAAAAATTACATAAAAAAATGAAAAGAAATATATCAATAATAAAAAAATAATGACGTCATATCTCTAAAACTGTTAAAGAAAAAAAATTCTCAAAAAATGTTGCAGTTTTTAATATCATCACTATATTTTTTCTGTATGCAAATTTTGTTTATATATATTTTTGGTTTATACCTACCTTAAAATTAATTCGGAGGTTACAAAGTATAAAATACTAATAAGTTATATCCTGTTTCATCTGATGGCTGTGTTTATTAACATTATTGTAACATTCGGTCCTATTTGAAATATTCTCGTCCTATTGCAACTTGTGACAGGTTAACTAATTTTTTTTACCCGTACAGGAAATTATAAAAAGTCGACTTCCTCCGACGATATAATTGAATCAGTTTACAACTGGTTTGTAAGAAACCATTCATAAGCAATGAAAGGGGCAATAAATAACACCTTATAATAGAGAATAGTTCCCATATTTATCTAAGCACTTTAAAAGTCGACAAGAAAATACACTTCGTTCCCAAGAACAAACACCATGGGGTGCAGTAGAAAGACCTCTCACACTTTGATGGACTGAACAAATATTATACCACCAGATGTAAAAAATATTTCATGTTAGTTGTGATCTGTTCGGTTGTTGGCAAACTTTTTGGTATATTGGAGAAATGTATTTCATTTAAAATTTAAAAAGATTTTAATAAATGATATCTCTGACACACTCAATATAATTTGTCCTACCTCTGAATTTACCATAGAAGAAAAATATCAATATAACAATTGTATTAATTATGATATAATTTATTTAATGGAAGAAAGAGATAGAAAATATAAAGAAGCAACGTTTACACAGGATGATAAGATATGGAGAGAATACTTTGAGCTTATGCATTTTACGACTGATTTTATAACGGCATATAATAAACAAACAGATTTTAATTTTTTGAATGGTAATATACTTATAGGTAACATGTCATTTTTTCTTTCTCCTTTAAGTGATCAAGATGTACCTATTTACATTAACAAATAAACTCAAGCCATCTAATTCTAGTGGTTATGATAACATATCTAATAATTTGTTAAAAAACAGTAAACATTTAATTTGTAAACCTTTATCGCATCTTATATATTTGTCTTTTGCAAAAGGAGTTTTTCCAGACAAATTAAAACTCTTAGTGGTTTGCCCGCTATATAAAAAGGGTGACTCAAATGCTTACGGTAATTACAGAGCTATCACATTATTATCTAGCTTTTCGAAGCTTTTCGAATTAGCATTAAATGATCAACTAGCAATATTTTGTTTGCGTAATAATATAATTTCACTAGTACAACATGGTTTTGTAAAAAATAGAGGCGTAGATACGGCATTAAGTAATTTTCATATACAAATTGTAAATGCACTTGATAAAAAAATTTGCTCTTTTGGGCTATTCATTGATTTTTCTCGTGCGTTTGATTGCGTGGATCATCAACTACTTCTAGAAAAACTCAATAGGTATGGAATCAGAGGACCACCATTAAACTTCATTACCTCATATTTAAGTAATCGAATTCGAATTGTTCAAGCAGTGATGCAAAAAGTGAGCCTAGAAATGCGACCCAAGGTGTCCCGCAGTGTTCTATTTTAGGTCCTCTTTTATATATTATTTTTTCTAATGACTTGATCTCATTTTAATAACTTGTATACTGTTTGTTATGCAGATGACACAAATTTTTTAATTATAGAATCCAACACGACGGCAGCCTGCAGAAGAGGTTTACAAAAAAATGCATACTCTGGTCAGAAAAAATTTTTCTAAATACAAATAAGGACAAGACTGCTTCAATAACTTTTAAATAGCATAACGTACAAGGTGATTTAAATAGCCTAAACTCTAATCAGTTTAATATAGAAAGCTCAAGTAAAATATTAGGGGTCACTTTTGACAGAGCCTTAAAATGGGATATCCACATTGACAAGCTTTGTGAAAAGCTGCTGACCACTTGTTATGCATTACGGTCAGTGGTAAACCACTGTAGCCAGAATATTGTTATCAGCCTGTATTATGCTAATTTTCATTCAGGAATGCGATATGGTATCATTCACTGTGGCACAAGTAGTCACTGTCAACGAGTTTTTATTCTACAAACGTATGCTTTAAGAATAATAGCTCGACTACCAAAAAGAGAATCATGCAGACCGGTATTCAAAAAGTTAAAAACTTTGACATTAACTGGTACATATATTTATAAACTTTGTTGTTTTGTTTTCAAAAGCCTGACCATTCTTCAACAAAATCGAATTGACCATTATCACGAAACCTGATTTAAACATAACCTTTGCCTAGACCGACATTCCACTACGCGATATCAAAAAGACCTTTATTTTAATGGTTGTAAAATGCATTACCTACCGACATTAAGATTGTCCCTAAACATCTCTATTTTTAAAAAAAGACTTAAACAACTGCTTGTTGATAAGAACTGTTATACTCTTGATGATTTTTTTTCTACAAACTAACTAATCAATTTTAACTTTCCTCCTTCCTCAACTTATCGTCTTCATAGTCATCTTATATATTATTTTTTATTGACCTTTTACATGTTTGAACAACATCTTTTGTATTTGTATGTATATTATTTTAATCTCTGTTTTATTTACTGTATGTATAATTATTTTCTTTTTTTATATATTTGACGCTCTCTACAGTTATTTGTATTTATTGTACATTTTGACTGAGAAATAAAGAATTATTATTATTGTTATTATTATTATTATTATTTAGCAAACATTTGTACTTATATTTCAACACTTCAAGTCCAGGCGGCGGATGCGCCCTCATAATCCGCCTTTGGGCAAAATAACAGCTAAACAAAACTTGACCTAGATGTGATATTTGTGACTACCTGGAGAGCCCTCATTCAGCTAATTGACCAATTCAAACCTAAATTGGTCGTTCGGGATATCGTGATGTATATATTTTTCTGAATAACCGCATATCTATAGCTATAGAAAGTATTTTTGTCGGAAAGAAATAAAAGTAAAAAGCATCGCGTTACTTTGTAATGGTGCAGATAATGAGATAGAAAGCCAGAATAAAATGTACCAATCTTACGTAAATGAATAAAATTACCTATATATATACAATAGAACAACTGGGTGTACATGAGACAAACTTCTAAGCGATTAAATAACATACAGGGATATTATTTTACTCCGAATTACAAAAATTGTGTGATTTAAACATTTTGACGAACAGCTCAGTTAATTTTAAGTGCGAAATCCGTGCAGTATGTTATTTTCTGATCAGCAGAGGCCGGATTTGTATTCCATTTTTCAGAGCCGGCACTTATAAAACAAATATAGATATTGATAAACACGCCACATACAAATTCATCTGGTGTGTTTATTTCTATGCCTGTAACTTATGCAACCAGTGGAACCAGGCAGAGAGTTGCGCTACAATGCGGGTATAGGTGAGTTTCCTATGACACGGCGGACGCATGCGGTCGGACACATGCGGCAGACGCAAGTATATTGTTTCCTCTCACACGTCAGTCGTGCGCAATTTTTGGTAGAAAGTGGTTCATTTTTCTTAATAATAAAAATAAAATTTGAGTCATGGGTGTTAAAAATAACATTTTATTACACGTATTGTTGGAAGAAATCGACGAAGAGGAGGAAATAATATTGTTGCAACAAAATGCTGACAAAGGAAATGCTGAAATCCATCCCATACTTGAGAGAACAACTGAAGAGGTTTTTTTCACGATCTTAATTAATCGACATTTATTAAAGGATGACAAAAAATTTCGGGAATTCTTTAGGCTGAATATTGCACAGTTTAATCATATTTTGGATCTAATAAAAGAAGATATTAGAAAGGATTCGTCAAATAAATATCCCTATCCTATAACACCGGATGAAAAATTAGCTGCTTTGCGGTAAGTATGTGTCTTTATTATTATAAAGTGACATTTAGAATAATAAAGGTTTTAGTTAGATACTTAGAATACATCATAGATTTTCATATCGAGTGAAATCATGTAGATACAAATCTGTAGTGGGATCTGTATCATAAGCTGGCATATCTGGCGGTGCTAATGAAGGCATATCTGACGATGATGGTGTTGGCACTGACGGTGGTGGTGGTGAGAGCGAATATACAAAACTACTGTAGAAGCTTGATGCGAATGAAAGTGGAATACTGACAGTATGTGTGTTATTAATCATTCTATTATAATATCTAAACTCGCATATTTTGGGTTTTCCTGCAGTTTGATTAATTTCTTTATTTCCTACTACGGCTACGTCTGGAGTTCCGCAGGGCTCCAATCTTGGACCGCTTTTATTTCTTCTCTTTATTGATGATGTCACTAAAGTGATTGACTGTGATAAGCTCCTGTTTGCAGACGATCTAAAAATATATGCTAAGATTAACACAATACAGGATTGCTTATTGTTACAATCCCAGGTTAACTTGCTTATAGAATGGTGTACTACTTCCAAACTTAATCTAAATGTATCTAAGTGTAAAGTCGTAAGCTACTCGCGAAAAGAACAAGCCAATTTTATATGAGTATTCTCTAAACGACCAAATGTTAGATAGGCAAAATTCAACAAAAGATTTAGGCATACTGTTTGATAATAAATTATCTTTTGCCGAACACATAAACAATCTAGGACTATCATCCTCAAAAACTTTAGGTTTCATTATCAGAAATTGTAAATCTTTCACTAACGACGCTGCGTTGAATGTTCTTTATTATTCACTTGTACGTTCCAAATTGGAGTATGGATCTCTAATTTGGTACCCAATTTATGAGAACCATTCAACATATCTCGAATCTATCCAAAGAAAATTTTTTAAAATTCTTAGCTTATAAAAATGATCGTGTATATCCTGGTCGAGGCTTCAACCACGAATTACTTTTATCTAGATTCGAGATGTCATCATTAAAGACTCGACGGATTATGAACAGTTTAATTTTTCTCCACAATCTGCTTCATAATAAAATTGACTGCTCACCACTTCTTGAACTCCTTAATTTTAGAGTGCCAACTTTCAATTCCAGACAAAATATCACTTTTTACACACCTAATGCAAGAACCAATGTCATTAAAAAGTCGCCTATTTACGTTATGTCACATAATTTTAACTCTGTATCTGATCTGTGTGATATTAATCTCTGTTCAGTTCTATCCTTAAAAGAAACCATTCATAGACACTTTCATTCATAGCATAACTATCCCACCATTATTGTTATGTTACCTACTTTATTGAATAATTATGTTTATAACTCGATCTAAACTGCTGTCAGTATTATTTTATATTATTGTCACCCTATAGTGCTATATTATTGTAGTTATATGTATTACTTTGTTTAAGTTAATTCTACTATGTATCCTTATAATATAATTTTTTTTTCTTATTGTATTTCATACATTTTGTCCTGTAAGTGGATTTTCTGTTGGGCAAATAAATAAATATTATTATTATTATTATTATTATTAGGTCTTTCTAAATCAATAACCATTTGTAAAGTTTGCAATTTGGCATCGATTTGTAACTCTGGCGGGAATTTTTATACAGACATGGCAATACTTTAAAAAAAAACATCGATTTCATCTTCACGATTTTCAGTTAATGAATTTATGATTTTGGCTCGTTCATTTTGCCTGCTCGCCATCAGTCGAAGAAGGTTGTCATTGAATTTTTGTTTCTTACTAGTCTGTGAACGTGAACTAGCATTTGAAGAAGTATTCCGTTTTGGAGTAGAAATAGTTGTGTCTGAGGTAGATTGCGCATCATCAACCTCCCGAGATGAATGCGTGGTTTCTTCATTTATTTTAGTACTTTCAGTAATAGACATTTCTTTGTCATCTTGGCTTTCTTGGGCACCGATGTATGAAGTGCTTCTGCAGTAAAAGTATATTTTATTATACAGTCGAGAATCTATTAAATATACTTACAATCGCTTATGCTCCACTTGTTCTAGAAAAGACCACATTTCATATAGAGGCCGCTTTGTTTTAGCGGATGCAGATGTTCCAGTACCTCCTTTTCCTTTCCTTTTCCTTTTTATATAGGTGCCTTTAATGTTCCTCCATCGTTTCTTACAATCTCCCACTGCAACAATACAGTTTAACAATAACTTGTAAAGTAAATGTTTTTTCATATTTTTTACTAATAGATACACTAGAAAGTGAAGGAATAATATTTATAGATTTAGAAACTTAATGGAAATCTTTAACTTATTGGAAAATATCCAAGTTGATCAATATTAAAGCTAATTCAAGTTCCTTTTTTCAGATTCATGGCAACAGGTGAATCGTTTCCTTCACTGGTATTTGCTTTTAGAATATCGCATAGTTATATAAGCAGAATTGTACAAAAGACACTTTCAGTTTTACGCAAGAAATTAATGCCAATCTTTTTACCATCAATGGCACAAAAAGATTTGAAAAATACGGCCGAGGTATTTGGACAAAAATGGTATTTTCCTAATTTTTCCGGGGCTATAAACGGCAAACATGTACGAATCTTTTTGTCCTATGCGAACTGGATAATTGTATTGAAACTATAAAAAAATTTTCTCAATCGTCTTACTCGCAGTACCAAACTCAAACATTGTGGTGCTTTTTGTTTTCGTAGGTGATCAAGCATTCCGATTACATCCCCATATGATGAAACCTTTTTCTAGACCAGCTGCAAATGCTAGCAATCAAAAACCTATTTTTAATTATCGGCTTTCTAAGGCTAGGAGAGTTTCTGAAAATGCATTTGGCCTATTGTCTTAAGTGTTTCGCATATTCTATACACCTATTCCTTTGAAGCCGGAGACAACTGATGATTTAATTATTGTAGCATGCTGTTTACATAATTTTCTTAGAGATGCATATTTAGAAGTTGAAAATAAAGCTTATTATGAATTTGATTCTACTGAGCCACCACCATCTGAAAATTTCATTCCGCTGGTTAGAACGGGAGGATTTGCAGCTATTGACGGATTTCTTGTAAGAGATTTATTCACGAAATATTTTAAAGGGGACGCAGGATCTGTTACATGGCAAATGAAACATAACACTAGAACTACTTAGAAAAAATATACTTATACCTTACAATAAATAAATGTTAAAATATCGTTTTTAGTTTTTAGTTCTTACCTAATCTTTCTAGGGATTCCGCAACTTCTTTCCAGGCATTATCTTTTGCAGATTGGTTTTTGTATAAAGGATTTGCTAAGTCATATAAACAAGGATACTTTAATACAAATTCCGCTAGTTTTTCATCTTCAAAAAATGAAAATAACACCTTCGCACTATTACTAATTTTTTGTACGTTCGCTGCGGTTGCGTCTACACTGCTCTAGAAGACGTGCCGTCGCATCTACTGGTCTCGTTTGCGTCAGCGCATAACGGCAGCCGCACGAAAGGAACCAATTCAATTCAATATCACTATTGCAGAGAGTTGCGTCAGACGCAGTGCGTCAACCGCATATCATAATATGGGTCATTTTTGATATTTGGGTGCAACATGAAGCGAATATTTTTTCATTATAATGAAATTATTTGAAAAAATTCAAAATAATTTTTTCCTGACTTTTGGGCGACAATTACTAACTTTTTTTCTAATACTAATCCATACTTTTTCCTTCCCTGTAGAAATCGTCATAATTTAAGCTTTAAATTGGTGTAAGTATAACGGATTTTATTATAAATGAATTGTGGCAAATTTAAAACTTTTTGTCCCGTATGAAAGATATCAATCTAGAGCATTAAAATAATTTGCAAATAAACTAAGTTGTCTTTGGCAATAAATGAGAATCACATAATATTATTTGAACTGTCAGTTTTTAAATAACTAATTGATTGTTGCTCCCTTACGTTTACTGTTTCAATATCCATTAAAAATGTACACATAAAATGAAAAAGGCGACATGTTAATTTATGTTTGGCTAATTCCGGAAAAATTCCAGAGTTGTTGCAATAAACTACGAACAACGTTTTCCAAACAGAAGATACCTGCCGCAAAATTATTTCATAAGATTAGAAGCTCAATTTAGAAAAATTGACCCGGTAAATGATGAAAATGAAGGCGTAATTATAAACGAGGAGACTGAAGTAAATGTATTAGCCCTTGTTGAAATTGATAGGATTGTATCCCTTCGGAAAATTGGTGATGAATTACGAATCTACAAGAAGGACTTTAAAGAAACGCAACTACAAAAACCTTAAATATCAAATAAATCAACATTTATGTGGAAACGATTTTGAAAGAAAAGTGATATTTTGTGACTGGGCTATAACTAACAATAGAAGAAATAATGATTTTGCCAGGCAGATACTATTTTCTGATGAATCAAGTTTTACAAATCTGGGATTATTCAACCAGCAAAATACTAGATACTGGGCACAACAAAATCAGCACCTTTAGAGAAGAAAACCAGCAAGACAGATTTGGTTTAATGTTTGGTTGGGCATATTTGGTAATGTGTTGCTGCCTCCAATAATTTTTGATGGTCAGTTGACATTCGAGAGATATTTGGAATTTTCGACTAATATTAACGATAATTTTATAACTTAATTGCCAAGAGAGGCCAGAGATAAACTATTTTTTCAGCAGGATGGGTCCCCACCTCATAATGCCCCAATAGTCATCAACTATTTAGATACGAATTTCGAGAATCAATGGATTGGTATAAACGGACCGGTCAGGTGGCCTCCCAGGTCACCTGACTTAACACCAATGGTCTTCCATATTTGGGGTTTAATGATAGATAGAGTTTACAGTCAGTCATTCAGGAAGAACTAGAAGTACGAGTCAGAAGAACTATAAATAAAAGAACTCCACAACAGTTGGATAATTGTTTCAGAGAATTCGTTAAAAGAATTCATTTATACAGAAATGAGGAGTGGCGTCATTTTGAACATTTAATACAAATTCAAGATATTTTTTTTATAATGCGACCATGTTTGATAGGATAAATAACGGGATACATTAAATTTTTTGTAACTTTTTCCAGGGAACCTTCTTTTTCTTTGTATTTCTTACGACTTTGTATTTCTTACAACAATGTATTTTGTATTTCTTACAACAATGTGTCATTGCATTTCTTATAACAATGCCTTAAAGCAACTGAATGTAGTACAAAACTCCATATTAAAAATAATCTTTAAAAAAGACAGACTATACCCCACAAATCTATTATACAAAGATAAAATATGTAGTTTTATTAGTCGGTTTGGATAAAATTAGTAAAGAAAACCTCAAATTCTCATTTAGTCGACGTTTCGACAAAATTTATTGTCTTCTTCAGGACTACAACATGTAACATAAATTATGTATTAATTCAAATAAATAAAGATGTAAAACATTTAGACACATAGTATGACTCTTTTTTTATTTTATAGATAACAATAATTTAAAAATTGAAAAAAATTAAAATTAAAAAGTTACATAAATACACAAAGTTATAAGTAACAAAGTGAGGAATAAATATATTATTTAAAAGGTAAAAAATTATTTTTGTTTAAATATAAAGTATTAAAAAGTAATAAAATACTAGATTAGGAAATCACGCTTACCTAATGAGGTCTTTGGTTTTCAGTCAACATAATCATAATCGTCGAATAAATAAATAACGTCACTTATAAAAATCGGATTCTTGACTCAAACAATGACCATTGGGCAATAAATTAATGGTTTTTAACTAGTTTCAATGCAGATCGATATGAAAAGAGTGTAAAGGCAAAACAGAAATGAACCAATATATTAACCTGAATTTCTAATACACATCAATACCAGTTCCTTATCACAGTAACAATGAAAGAACTATACTAAAAAATAGTTTCCATTCATAAAGGATTCTTCTGTGGAGGCACTGTTATCCACCGTGTCTTTTCTCAAGGGGATGAAATAAACCTTCCTTATGATTTTGTAAACAAAACTTTTTAATGTTACACATTTTTCCTCGTATGTTTCATAAAATTAGTAAACTTGTAAATATTTTTATTAAATTTAATATTAAAATTACAGTAAAAGTAAACAAAACTTAAATGGAACCACGACTGACGCGTACTGTTAATTTTATTCAAGGCAAACTCATTACAACTAGTAGGTTGACCTATGTTTGTTTTGTATTTGTCATCATGAAGAAAAATTCTTAGTTAGAAAGACGAATTACCAAAACGAAAGTTGAAAGTGCTTGCATCCTACTCAAAAGTGATGACCGCTTTCTATCCGTAAAAATTAATCAAACGTGGGTAACGGATTATATCTACTAATGTTTTTTGCATTTTTGGCAATGACTAATAAGCAACAGAAGTGAAAATTGCATATTGGTATGCGAAATGTTTTATAACTGCGATAGGAATAATCGTAGAAGTACTAGCTCTCAGTTTGTCACTGTAAAAGCATAGAAACTCTTATATTCCATTCCTAATGTTTTTGAATTATAGCAGGCCATAATGTTTTTTTCTTGGGTTCTATATTTTGGCAAAATACTGGAATGGTCAAATTTAATTTGACCACAGGTAACATGATCTGTACTCAACTTTGCAGCATCTAAAAGATGACGTTTAATATGAAAACGGGATGGTATTGATATAAATATTGGAACTTATTGGACTGCGTCAGCCAAGCGTTCATTATTCAAGGAATATAATATCGCTATTCATTATTTTTCGGGCATAAAACCTACAACATGTCTCATTTGTGTGAAAGTGGAGTGTCTAACAAACGCAATACTATTTTTATTTAACCGATATGCACCACTACGTACAATCAGGGTATGTAAACCCAACGCACCTTGGTTGACTGAGGCACTTAAAATAATGATGAAAGATCGCGATAAGGCATTAGATACGTACAAAAAACGAAAAATGATGAGAATTGGAATTATTATAAAATGTTACGAAATTATAAATTAGCATCTATCAGGCGCGAAAAAAAAAGCCTATCTAAATTCATTATTTAAAGATGGTAATTCCCAAAAAGGATGGAACGCGTTAATAACGTTGGGGTTGCAATCTAATAAAAACACCGATTTACCAACTCATTTAAACTCAATAACTTTTTCGCTTCATTTGTAAATAGCAATAATAATAACGATTGTATTGAAAGAACTAATTATTATAATACACATAGTCATTCTGCTAACAAAATTTTTCAATTCAAGTTGACAACATCAGAAGAAATAACAATAATAAATGTTCACAGCATCACATCCAATGCTTTTAGTGATGTTGGTGTATTCAGGTTGCTTCAGTATTGTTTGCCATATACCTCTCCTTATATTACACATATTATAAAGTGTTGTTTGAAGCAAGGCCATTATCCTAACGATTGGAAATTAGCACTACTTCAACCAATTCTCAAAACTAACTGTCCTGCTTTGATTAATGTTTTAAGACTCATAAGCATACTTCCTATATTATCTAAAATTTTGGAAACAATTGTTCAAAAACAATTAATGACTTCCGGCGTGTCAATCTGGATTTAGAAAATCCCGTAGTACTACTTCTGCTGTTTTAAATGTCTCTGATGATATTTTTCATGCTTTCCAAAGCATCCATAAAACAAATGACACCTTTAGTACTGTTGGCTTTTTCTAAATCTTTGGACATGGCATATCATGGTCTTATGTTAGCTAAATTAAAATATATAGGTTGTAATGACATTGTTCTCAATTTAATTAATTTCTATTTTAGCAAAGGGAAACAAAAAATTATTTTCAATGGTAATACCATCCACAATTTCTAATGTGACCTCAGGTGTACCACAAGGGAGTATTTTAGATCCCTATTATTTATTGAAAGTCATGTTTAACAGTTTATTACGTAAATCGTATTGTGCCTTAAAACTACTCTATGCCAATAAGCATGTTTTAAATTTTAATAAAAAACAAAGCTTTGTGAGTTTCTTGTCATTTTTTATTCAATTATGCTGATCTTGTTTATGGTCCTTGTGTCGATTCAATTATTCGAAATCGTATATAAAAGGTTTAAAACATATGTTGCTGGTTAGTTTTTGGGCTAAGAAAATTTTACAGAATATCTGAAAAAATGAAAATCTTTAATTGGTTGCCAATGAATTAAATTTGGGAAATGCATCTTTTAAATTTTGTACACCACCTATTGCTGCGAGACAAATGCTCCTATCTCCGCTCGAAAATATCAAACCGATATAATTTACATATTGTTAATGTTAGATCGAAAAACAAATTGAATATGCCGATACATTCAATAAGTATCTTTCATCGATCATTCTCCCACAGTTGGGTCAAAAAATATATCCAAATTAACGATGATTATAATAAGTTGTGCTGCTTTTAAATTTAAACTAAAACAATATTACATTTACATATATATATATATAAAATTCAATATAATCAAAAACATGTTTGGTAAGTGTTGGAAATGAGTGTTTATTTCGGTTAGGATATATTAGGGTATTCTTTTAATTTTTTTTTGTATGCCTATAATTAGTTATTAGTATTGGGAATAGTATAGGTTATGTGTAAGAGTAGCTATTAAGCTAAATATCGCCTATATGTATGTTGCTTCCTTGGCAGGCCATAATGAATCCCTCGGTCTCTAACTTAAGCCCAGCTGACCTTAGAAATGCGAATGTCAGCCTGGTTGATAAACCCAGTGTTTTTATGTGTTTATAGAAGACACCATGCTGGGGTTTATCGACGTGCTGCCGGAACAGATTTATCTTTTCGGCAGCTCTAATCCGGGTTTTAAGGCGATTTGGCTGAAGTTTAGTAACTGATTCTACATCAGTACCTCCCCGGCCACCTCGCTTGGTGTCGAATGCGAGATCGAGTTCATCTGCTGCTCTATTTGCAGCCTTGAACAATCTTGCTCCCACTCCTACAGTTTCATGATGTTTTACAAACCGCAAGAAGGGATCTGAGCTCCTGAGGATGATACATGTCATACTCAGTACTACTCTGCCATGCGTACATTCAGGCTCAAGGTTTCTCGACCCACCCGTTGACGTGGGAGGTACATACGAGGAACGCATGATCTAGGATGAATACTTCTGTGAATATTCATCATCTTGCTGGTATCTCTATCTAATTGGCGCAGTTCGTCTACTGTCCACTTCACTACTCCAAAGGAGTAGAGTAGGACAGGAACGGGAAGCATGTTAGTCGCAGACATCTTGTTCTTCTCCGAAAGTTCGGAAGACCAAATCTTTCGGAGACGATGTCTGTACTTGCCGCGGAGAGATCCTCTATTTGTTTTACATTCCGGATGTACCTTTATAGCACATCCAGATATGTATAGGTCTCTCCGGCATCTAGATATCTTAGGATGCTTCCGTCTGCGAGCTGCGCATCTTCAGAGAATTCCTCGCATCGTCCTCTCTTGAGATGGACGACTACACATTTGTCCAACCCAAACTCCATACCAATTGCTCGCGTGTATTCTTCGACCACCCTAAGAGCGTTTTGTAGTTCGCGCTCTCTGGAGGCATAAAGTTTAAAATCATCCATATGAAACAGATAGGTGACCTTATGCTTCCCGTCGCTGGGTGGTCCACATTGATATCCACGGTTTGGCGGAGCCCAACAGACAACAGCAGCAGTGAGATGCAGAAAAGGAGAGGACTCAGGGAGTCACCCTGGATACTCCACACCTAAATGCCACCTGCTCTGTTGTGACCCGCTGTGCACCTGATGTTATGGTGAAGCGAGGCTTCCAGAGCGGCAGCAGTTGTCCTATGCATCTCACTAGTGATGCTGGTACCGCAAGACATTCGAGCAACAATAGGTCGTGTGATGTTGTATCAAATGCCTTGCGGTAATCAATCCAGGCCATCGATAGATTCCGCTTGTGTTGCACAGAATTCTGTGTAATACAGCAGTTTATCAGCAGGCTGTCTTTGCAACCTGCCATGCCCTTCTTGACATCACGCTGTTCGTGTATCTGCTGGAAGACCGGATCAACAGACTTCAATGTCCTAGCCTACAAGATACGTGTAAATATCTTGTAGCAGGAGTTGAGGAAAGTGTTCGGCCTATAATTCTTCGGGTTCGAAAGGGGGATCCCTTTTTGAAAATAAGCACAGTACGTCCCTCGACGAACCAGTCCGGAATCTGCTGCCCCTCGTTCAATCACGAGTGGAAAACTCGCACCAGATGGCGGTGAGTGACAGGAAATTTCTTTCACTACCAGTTGTTAATGTCATCTGGGCATTATTATTATTATTATTATTATTATTTAAATAGCATTTCAAGAAATGTCATGTGTCAGGTGACTATGGCTACCACCTGACTGGTTTATTGTGTAAATGTATTAATAAGGAACTATTATTTATTTATTCACGCTATTTTTTATAGTGTACAGCAATACCTGCATAATCTGCAAAAGCAAACACCTCTGATATATTTACAATATAAAAAAAATGGGACTTGTTATTTGGTTCGTCCTATTTTTCCGAAGCATGACTGTTGAGAAATTTAATAGGTCATACTACTCCCTTTCAAAACAACGTTGGCCCTCTTTCCGCAACAAAAAGAGAACGTGTTTTCATAACCTTTGTTGAAAATTTGTGTACTTAATGAAGTAACTACCTTTTAGATTGACGTGACGTGACACGTGATGGAATTTAAAATATATATAGTGATATAAGAATGCTAGATTAGTTTGCAATTCCTTTCTTCTGTTACAATTTCATTCAAAGTGTATATAATTTATATAAAATATAATCTACTTTTGACAAAGCCAAAAAAATCGATTATCCTAAAATTAATAGCAGTTTCTCCTGCATTAGATTATAGGTGTGCACAAATGGAGATAATTAGATGATAATCTTAACCTTGAAATTTAATTTAAAATTTTTTTCGTTTATTTACATCAGGTAGTCAATTTTTTAGTGTCATTGACATTGATGTAATAATAGTATTGGTTTATTTATCAAAAATATAACAAAAATATGAAAGCGATGAAAACACTACCACCGTCTAGAAAGTTTACTGTTGGTTGGTCAATGTTTTGAGTGGAAAATACATGTTTACTGGTCTAGCTTGGTAAAGTGATATAAGGGATCGGTAAAGTCTTTACCTATCCCTTACCTCACTTTACCGGGCTAGACCAGTTTTCCACTCAAACAATTGACTATAAACAATCAACTTTGTAGACGGTTGCAGAAAAAATAACTTTAATGACTAATAGTTTAACTATGTGCCATTTTTTTTTGAGAATATTTAGAAATTTTTGTTTCATGATGAACAATAACCCGTCAATTATATGTAAAGCGTAAATAATATTGCACCTTTCTGCCCCATCTAAGTTTTTATTCAATTGTAAAAAAAGTTCCACAATCAAGTTGAAAAAGACGATAGAATAGTCATTTAAAAATAGCTAATCTGAAAAGTAATCATACCATTGCGACGCTTTCCCCTGTTTATATTTGTGTTAAGTCCAGGGAGATTTTCATTAAAAATGAGTTGAAAACACCATTAAGAATTAAGGGTGTTTTTCTTTTTAGGATGTTCAATATTTATTATTAATTCTTCTTAAATCAACACGACAGAATGGAAATTGCCTTTAACATCTCACAAGCCGACACACATTTTGGTGCCTGTGATTTGTTAAGTGTGTCTGGGTAATTTTGGAATGCAGAATCAAATCAGTAGTGCTATTTAGACCCTAATTTTAGGTAAGAAAATACTATTTTGGTCTCTGAAACACCAATATTTCAATAATTTTGCATTTTATCAGACCAAAATTTGTTATATTGTATCTCAAAACTAGAGCTCCTACGAAAAAAACCACGATATACTTTGCGAATCAGCACATCAAAAATATCTCATATCAGTGTTTAGTTCTCCGGCACCAAGACAAAAAATTTTTTTTGTGGACCTGTGATTCTAAAACCTACCTGCATGTACCATTATGTATTATTTTCTTACATACTGAAGAATAATATTTTTCAAAATCAACCTTCTGAATAGTCCATTCCACACGAGGAAACCAATAAAGCTATTACCAAAATAAGGATGTAAAAAATGGAAGTCCATTGTAAATTATAATAATAGCACATGAAAGGGCGAAGAAAATGAATGAATTTTTCGAGAAAAATTCGAAATACAACATTATGCATAATTTTGTCAATATGTAAAAATTTGTCATTGTCAAAATTTATATCCATGATTGATTTATTTTCTATATCTCAAAAACCATTAACTATAAGAATATTAAATTTGGTGCAAAGTTTTTTCTTGTCCAGTTTCACCATCTGGAAGTAAGCACAAAGAGATGTTGTAGCCAGTGGCGGAGACATGGAGGTATACCTCCCTTTAAAAGAAGGAAAAACTCTCCGCCACTGTGTTTTGTGGAAATTTGATGGTGTTTTTAAATGGTTTGTTCAATTCTGAGAAAAAAAGTGCTTCTGTATTTTTTCCGAATAATGCACTGTTTCCGACATACTTACCATTTTAGGACTTGCTTTTCTCCCATTAAGGCTCACTGGAGAAATATGATTAAGCACAATGGGGAGCCAGCACATTTTAGCTTAACTGCTCGTCAGTTTTTGGACGTGGAATATACTAGTCGTAGAGTAGGACGGAAGAGAACACAACCATGGCCTCTCAGATCTACAGACCTAAATCCTTTGGATTTTTACTCTGGAGTCACCTTAAATATTGGATTTTTGAGACTCCAATTGAAACTAGAGAATATCTTCGGAATCGCATTACTAATTCATATGAAATTATATGTAAGATGCCAGGAAGTTTTGAAAGGGTACGACTATCAATGAGAACAAGAGCCGAAGCGTGTAACTAATGAAAGTGATTATTTTTAACAGTTATTGTAATTTATTGTTTGTTAATTTTTATTTTCATGTTTAAGTATTTTGTTACTGTATCTACTAAATGAGTAATACAATGGTAAATATTTCGGAAGCAGAGTTTTACTTGGAAAAATACCAGAACAGTTTTTCCTCAGAACTAAATAAAACCGTTTTTGAAAACACCACCAAATTTAACATTGTCGTAGTTTTTCACGAAACACCAAAACATCATACACTGCACTCGAGGTGCGTTTCGCCAACCAAGTTGGCGTCGTCTGGAGATGATTGAAACTAAGTTTTCAGTTTTACTCTTCTGCAGATGATGCCAACTTGGTTGGGGAAACACGCTTCGAGTGCAGTAAACTCAGTTTTCAGTTTTAATCATCTCCAGTGGCGAAACGTGGTGTTTTGTTGTTTCGTGGAAAACTACGTCATCAAAGGTTTTAAGACCACTCCAGCACCACCAAATTTGCAAAAAGGCAGTGGCTGTGAGTTTTTTGCCTTTTCAGAGGTAGGGATACCACCATATTTCCGCCAATGGTTACAACAATTTTTAGTTGGCACCCACTGATGGTGAAACACAACGAGACAAAACTTCACGCCAAATTTAATATTCTTGCTGTGAATGGTTTTAATGCCTTGTATCTCGAAAACGAAGCATTAGGACACGTAATTATAAAGACATTTTTTTCTTAAAATAGGCACCTTCTGCATTTTCGGTATGTACTTAGGAAACACGCTGTATATAGTCAATAACTGTAAAAATATAATAACAAACTGTGATTCGTTTCATGCCATGGCATATGAGATGTAGCTCGGTTTTAGAACACAAATCGATGAGGGGGTGCAAACGGGTCCTTAAAACGACGTTTTCCCAGATACCCAACAAGAAACTGTATATCGCTTTTAAGTGAAAACAATTAACACATTTAAAATTAAATACAACAGTTAGTAGGTAAAATTACAAACAAAAATAACATATATTTTACGTTATTGTATGAAATAACAATTTAGTGATTATTATTTACAATTACTCTAATTTTACAATTACTTTTGGTACAAATAAAATAAAACAGACATTAGTTTTGCTAATAATGTTACCTATACTTTATTAAAAATTCGTTATTTTCGTTTTTTGGTAATGACCAAAAGAAAAATTTAAGAGCAATTTACAGTTTGATGTTGGATACATAGTAAAAACATCACCTTAAGGAATACACTTACCTAAAAATTGAAATAACTGTAAAAAATTAATGAATAGCAAACGATATTTTAATTTTTTTTCTTAAAAATTTGTAGTTTAGATCTAGTTAACTGTATCTTATACCAATTCTTATACATTAACTTTTTGTTCTTGCCACCAAGAATTTATGTAGTTTACATTTCAACTGGTGAATAAAAGAAACTGAGTAAATTCTTAAAATATTATTAACTAGGACAGGAAGCTATACAGGACAGTTTCCTTTTAATACCAAAAATTTTAACAGCCGATAAATTTCAACAGAATAAGATTAATTTATTGTATAAACTTTTTCTGCGGGGCCTTTGTTTTCGAGATACAGGGTGTTGAAAAAAAGAGGTTTTGCGGTTCATATTTTATTCGCTCCTAAACTGTGTGAGATATTTATTTCATATTTATTTGGTACGAGGTATTGGTACGTTGGGCTACATTGATATAAGAAGACTGTTGAAATGGTTCAACCAGTGGCGTCCGAGAGAAACAACTGCGCTCCCTTTTTTAAGTCAAAATTCTCTGAACTCCTTGAGGCAATTTAAAGAAATAAGGTATCTTGCAAGTTTTTATAAGAGGAACCAGTTTTAAGGAAATCGCATATTTTAATTTCAGTACAGGAATATTCATCGCGGGAGATAATAATAACACTTGATTAATATTTTATTCATATTTTTCCTCAACAATCGACGAGGTTCTATAGAGTAGCCACCTCGCTCTCCGAACCCTACTCATTTAGATTTTTTTCTTATGAAGTACTTGAAGATGAAAGTTTATTTTATTTTATTTTACGTACACGAGCCCAACAGAATTCACATTCTAATTACAGGGCCGGACATACAGTACAGCATAAGTGATAATTGTATATACAAAACTAAACTAAAATTAATTGAACTAAACTAAAATTAACAAGATACAAATCAAATATAGAACTTAACTTACATTAGTATATTTGTCTATATAAAACAAGAATAACTAGGAAAATTTTGATTTAATTTGACTTACAAATTGTATAGTATTCTTAAGATGCAATTTTTTGATAGTTACGGATTGTAACGTTTATATTTAAAAACTGAGGCAAACTGATGGTAGCAGTTTCCTGGTAAAAAAAAAAGTTTCGTTTTGTTTAATATTATAACACAGAACAGTTTGATCTTAATATTTACTATACAGTTTCAAGTAGTGCTGGCAAAAACCGGAAAAAGTAAAACTGGTTAATCGGTTTCTTCTAAAACCGGGTATCTGAAAACTGGTCAAATACAATTATTTGGTTATCCGAGTAATCGGTTTTCCGGAAAACCGATTAATCGAATAACCGGATCAGTTATAAATCGATAATCCGGTTATCCAATATACCGAATTTCGGTTTTATACAAAACCGCGAATAATCCAAAACCGATTAACCGATTATCCAGAAAACCAGTTTCAGTTGCCAGCACTAGTTTCAAGTGAAGTGTTTCTGTAAAAACAAATTAGATTTAAATCAACTGAATAAACAAGTAAGTAGGTAAATATAATTAATAAAGCAGTGTATGTAACCAGTAAAGAAAAAATGTATATTTATCAGTGTCATCAACCTTTGCTATTGGTAATGATTATTCTCTTCAAGAAAATTACTGGTATCTAATTAAAATATTCGAAATTAACAATTTCGTATCTTATTTATTTAAATTAACATTCTAACTGCTTTAATTAAATTCTGTAACTTCAAATCAAGTGAGGGTTATATTATATGTTTTCCTGCTTGTAAGCTGACTTACATATTTGTCATTTTATTTATTTGAAACTGATAATACAAGTCAATAGTTCACTGGTCAATATTGACTTTGTAACTGCTATAAAACTTGGTGATATGTCTTTATTTTGCAAACCTGAATTCAGACATACAAGCCAACATTTTTTTCACGTCCGATATTCTAGTTATATTCGTACTGCTTTACGTATTTTCATGTACGTGACGTATTATGAGGTAAGTTAATAAAATCTCTGGTAAAAGTTATTTCACATGTGAAATTCAAAGTTTGCTACATTCGTGTTTTTTTATTAACCAGAATATGCAAGAAAAATAACATAATTTAAATGACGTACCTCTCTATATATTGACAAAATTTATTCTTCTCCAAGCGTATAACAATACTTACATTATATATTGCAACACGTCCTGGAGAAAGAGTATATTTTTGTACTAATACAAATATTTTTAATTTTTTTCCTAGGACAAAAATGAAACAATATACACTGCTGTGCAAAAGTAAGTAGGACAGTGACAGTAGTGGTGTAATATATATGTAATATAAATGTATCTACTTTTCCACGCAGATAATTTACTAATTGCTGATCGTATTCAACCATCATTTATCCTCCGTCTCCCAGTTAAAGGCCTTCTTTTAATACTCCTTTCTTCTTATCTCGCTTTTTAACTCTTATAGGTACAGTAATAAGTGCTACCCTACTTAATTTTGCACAGCAGTGTACCTATCATACAACGAATTAAAAATCCAAGTAGCTATGACTTGTCATAACTGTCAGTTTTAAATTTCACGTCGGGTCGATTTTCAAATTTAAAAGCAAAAATGTCTGAAGAAATGCAGTGCACACCACCTGAATTACTTGAAATTGCAAATTCATCAGTGGCAACATTAATTTCCGCGAAATCCAAAAAAGTTTACGATAATGCTTACGATTTATAAAATGGGCCAAGGACAACAACGTACATATGTATTCGGAAAATGTGATGATAGCATATTTTACACATTTATCCAAAAAACTGAAAAGTTCAACTCTATGGGCGCAATATTCAATGGTAAAATCTAAATTAAACATCGAACACAATGTAAAAATTGACAAGTATTCTAAATTAATTGCCATTTTAAAGCGACAAGACGAAAATTATAAACCTAAAAAGTCAAAAGTTTTGTATACAGTAGAGTTTGATGAATTCCTTAATAAAGCATCTAATGATAAATATTTAGCAACAAAGGTATGTACGCATTTTAAAATTATATATTTAACCCTTTTATATCTGTAATATAAAATTTTGTTATAATTTGTGAAATTCCAGTTATTTTATATCTATCCGCTATGAAAATAATAGATAAAAAGAATTGAATGCTTTAGTTAAGTCCGGATATAGCTCACAATTAGACAAAATGTTGACTGAAAAACCTTGCAATTTATTTTTGTTTATAGGACACGTATGGTTATATTAACATTTCAAAATAGAATTTACTGTTTACCTACGTGACGATCTATTTTTTGATTATTATAAAATAGTAATTGAAGGGACTGCTATAAATATTCGTAACTTATAATGTTTAGTAGATGTTCTAATTTTTACCCTCTTATACTATAAGGAAGTATAGTAATCGTGATTTTTTTTCGACTTCGAGATTTTGATTGATATATACGTTTTGAAACCTCCTGAATCCATTCTGATTTTTCCGAATGCTGTCTGTCGGTACGTGTGTGTATGTGTGTATGTGTGTGTATGTCACTGGCGGTTCTTCTATAGGGTCATTTCGTCAATGACCTCCCACATACAAATAAAAAAATAGAGCTATTCATTTTCTGAAGTTTAAAAATATATAATATATATATTTTTAATATTCTTAAAAAATATATTAAAGTTTATAGTTCATTCTATGCACAGTACTATTCCAATATCTAGATCATTACATTATTCATTTATAGAACTTAAAAATCTTGGGTCAATCCACAACGTGTCCTCAAAGCTAGCTACGGACCGAATTTATAACGAATTATAGTGAAATAGACTTATGCGCGAATCATCAGAAAGCAAAAGAGACAGAAAACACTGGAGGGGATAATGACCCTGACACGGTAACGCACGAAATTTAGTACAGCAGTCGCTAGTCAGCAGTCTTAATGTACGCGTTGGTCGATAAATCCTATCGCGTTGTTTTTAATGTTTTTATTTGTGAACATTTTATTAGTAAATCTCTACTTGTCGTGAAATTAAGTAAAATAGTGTTTTTGGTGTTTACTATTAAATATGAGTGTTGTACAAAATATATTAAAACTGAAAGATGAACATAAGTTGGGTTATGAAGACTGAGTGAAATTTAAAGGTGGTGGCCGTCCAAAACCTAATATGACGATAAAGCAAACATCCCTTGATAAGAAAAAAGAAGTTAATAGGTATGTTAAAAAAAAGTTATCCTTCAGCAAATTTTATTCATTGTTACGCTCATCAACTAAAATTAATTTTACAAAAAGCATCAAGTCAGGATAAAAGCATAAACATTTTTTTTGCTAATTTACATAGCTTTTCTTCATTCTTTGGAAAATCGGCAAAAAGAACATCCGTGTTAGATAATGTTGTTAAGGTGAGATTATCTAAAGCGGCTCCAACACGATGGAATTTTAATACAAAGTGCATAGAGACTGTTTATACCTATCGAACAGAATTATTAGATTATTTAGAAAAAATCATTGATAATGAATCAGAAAACAACACTCTAAACCAAGCTATTGGTTTAAAAAAACTAGTTACAAAATGAACATTTTCTTTACTGGTTAAATCTTTTTCATTTAGTTATGCCTCATTGTGATATATTGTTCAATCAATTACAAAATTGTAATATCGATGTCATAACAGTAAATAAGTGTATTGGCGTTTTTAATAGTAAAATTGAAGACATCAGAAATAAAATTTTGAATAACTATTTGGAGGAGACATCCATGCAGTCTGCCCAGAGATGTAAAACGGAAGAATCAAAAAGGAGAATTTCATTAGAAGTTTGTGATATAATTACATCTGAGATCAAAAACAGGTTTGGCTTCAGTAATCATTTAGCAGTGTCTCAGTTATTTCACGCAGATCGATTTAAAGATTATAAAAAAAGCTTTCCTCAAGATATGTTTAAATTAGTTAAAACGGAGTATCCAGTCATAAATCATTTGAAACTTAAAACTGAATTAGAATATAGCTGAGAAGATTTTTCCAATAGTGAAGGTGCAGTTGCTTTGTTACAGCTTTTTATTAACAATAATTTCTGCAATACTTTTTCAGAAAGTGTCAAACTGTTAAAAATCTTGTGTACTCTCCCTATGATTACCGTCGAAAGTGAACGTTGTTTTTCCACCTTAAAAAGAATAAAGACATTTTTAAGAAATACCATGGGTCAGGAAAGGTTATCTTCTTTAGCTATGCTTACCATAGAAAGGTCATTAATAAAGAAGATAAAAGACTTTAATGAAAAAGTAATTGACCACTTTGCATCTCAAAAAAGACCGGAGGATCGATTTGGAATTTAAATCACAATATAAAGGTAGGTAATACAGTAAACTTTTCTAATTGACCTCCCCTATCTCTTGACCCACGAATCGCCGTTGGTGTATGTGTGTATGTGTGTGTGTGTGTGTGTGTGTGTGTGTGTGTGGGTGTGTGTGTGTGTGTGTATGTGTGTATCCGCGATAACATAAAAAATACCAATGGGAGACTTCCCAAATTTGGCAGGTAAAATTGTCAACAACATTTTAGGTGACACAGTAAATTTGGTGAATGTGGTACCACCAGAAGAGACATAATGATTGAAAAAAGAAAAAAAGGTACAATTTCGGGAAAAAAATTAAAAAATTGTTATTCCTTTCTGGACGAATCTCAACGAATTATAATGAAAAAACATAACTTTATGAAAAAAAATCTGTCCTCATATCTGTAGTATCGCTAGAGCAGCCACAGTTTTTGAGATAAAGCTTTCAAATTTGGTACACTTGTTCTACAGGCCAAAGAGAATGAAAAATTCGGTGATGAGCAAAATTGGCCACGAGACCCAAATTTTTTTGTATTTGACTTGACAAAAAAATATATTCTTGATGAAAGATTATAAATCATGTCTACTATATCAAGCGAATAGAATATATTTTCCAAGTACTTAAATAAAACAGATGTAAACTGAAATTTTCAACACATTTGGCCTCATAAAATGGGGTTAGGATAAATTTAACAGTTTGACATTTGAAAGGTCTAATTTAGTTACAAAAATGTCAATGGCAATTACAAAAAATTATTAAAATATAGGACATAAATTATTAGTAACAGTATCGAATGACGCTAGTAATTAATTATTTAAAAATTTTATTGAATCATTAAAATTTAATTGAGGTAAGTGAGGAATTAAATAGAATGATTTTTTTAGATTAGGATGATATATACTGGTATAAGAAGAAAATATTTTTTCTAGTTATTGTAGTTTAATGAAAGTATCATCTAAATTATTTCAGTTGCTCACCTCGTAGAGTTGAGAATAACACTCAGGTGAATATACCTACGAAGTACTGGGACTCATTCAAGTATAACAGCAATTTCGCAAGGTATGTGCTCATGGAGACTAAGACTAGACAGAATTTTAAAGAAATATGTACGAGTGACTCAAGATTTGGTGTATTTAACTTCTTTGCTGAATCTGCCTGTCATACTAATAATTGCTATTAAAAAAATAAAATTTGTGAAAGTATCCGAACTGCTTACTAAGACCACCGTTGAGTTACTATTAATTCTACCTTTCCGAAAATATTTGACAACTAAATTTAGCTTATATGCACGCATCATTGGGTTATTAAAAAAAAACAGATTACTGTAAACTAATGAGAAAGTTGGATGTTCGGTGCTATCCAAAGCAGGTAAGATCTTTTAGACATTATTGGGACTAACGGTTACGGGGAAAACAAAACGATCGTTATGTCACTGACCTATAAATATTGGTCACAATTCTCAAGCACAAGAATTGCAGAATTAAAAAATCTCATGAATTATGTAGATTGTTATTGTTTTTCAACATATCGTAGGTACTTTTGAATATTAAATAGATGTGTGGGTAATGTTTATATACGAATAACCGTTTTTCAACCGACATATTATTATAAGCATCGACCGAATCATATAAGTTTAATGATATGTCACCGACTTGATCTCCCTAAATCTAAGATTTCAATAGTACGTCCGACTTCGATATTTCGAGTTCTACGATGGCTAGAAATAAAAAAAAATACAAGTAAACTAGATAAAATAGTCTAAACCGAAAATTATTTTTAAATATACAGGGCAAGCCAAGAAGAAATTACAGGATCAACTGCCTTTTTTTTAAATGAAATGCTATGTAAAGGGTGATTATAAAGTAAGGGATATATTTCAACTTATTATATATTCTTAACAAATCAAATTAATAACAAAAAGTAAATGGAATCTAGTTGCTTACACAATGGGATTTCTGATGTCAAACACTAGTTACCGCAAATGCTCGATATGACCTCCATTTTGTTGTTGTAAAATTACCAACCGTTCCTCCAAATTGTATACAGCACTGTTCAACATTTCTGGTTGATTGCACGAATTTGCTCTCTAATACTGTCCTTTAATTCCTCCAGCGTTGTTGGCCGTGTTCTAAACACCAAATTTTTTAAATAACCCCACAGCCAGTAATCCGATGGGTTAATATCAGGCGATCTTGGTGGTCATGAATTTGCAAAATATCTGCTTATAACGCGATCTTGAAAAACCGTAGTTAACAATTCTTTAACTGGTGCTCCATCCTGCATAAAAATCATGTTTTCAATTCCTTCGTGCTCGTTTTGCAACTGTGGAATTGCATAATCCCTTTGCAGGTATCGTTCACCAGTAACAGTTATAGATACGGCCTCCCATTCTGTATTTCCTCGAAAAAGTATGGACCAATGATGAAATTAGCTGTGAAACCACACCAATCGGTGACTTTTTTGTCATGAAGGCCTTGCTGAACGATTTCATGTGGATTTTCTGTTGACCATATTCGACAGTTTTGAGTATGAATTACACCATTAAGAGAGAAATGGGACTCATCTGTTCATAAAATACGGGATAACCATTCGGGTTCAATTTCCATCTGAGCCAATACGTGTAATGAAAAATCGTAATGAGAGCAAAATCTGCGTCCTTTAATTTAAACAGCAGTTGCAGTTTATAGGGATACATTTTTAGGATTTTCCGTAAAATTTTCCAAACCGTGGTGTATGGCATTTGTAATCATTTTGATATCGTATTCACACTACTGATTGCTAGCGGATTAGTATTGCCTACGTTTTGATTTTCCTGAAGAACTTCTGCAACTTGGACATCACTAATCCTAGGTCTTCCTGACCTCGGAAGGTCTTTTACAGACCCTGTTCTTTTAAATTTGCTAATCAAATTACGATACGCCTTCATTTTGCACGGCCCTGCTCTCAAACCCATTTTCGTACGAAATCTTCGTAATCCAGTAGTGTAATTTTTACCGCCTTCATAATAACATTGCACTAAACCAATTCTTGTTTGCAGATCCATATTGAAATTGTTACAATTTACGTTACGCGAGTTTTATTTTAAGAACAATTCTCTAAATTACGATTATTTCGTTTGACACTTGTATCAATAGTCAATAGTTGTCACGACAATTCTTGTTTTCAATAGATATACTATAATCCAATTATTGAGGCAACTAGATCCTGTTTACTTTCTGATACTAGCAATTTCTTAAAACTATGTAAGAATTTAAAATAGACCCCTTACTTTATGATAACCCCATATATCAGTACATTTTTGAAGCCTCTTTCTAGACGCTATTCATTCCTATATTATTATTGATTATCTCCCAACCACTTGGATGTAATGAATTTTTTTGTTGAAATAATGCAGATGCATATTGAAAAAAATCACCATTTACAATCATGGGGTTTAAGAAAAACTTATGTGAATACTAATTACGAGACATCTAATTCGTTTTTGAATCATTTTTACTTTCTGAAAATGTACAGGGTGACCAAAAAATATTTTTCAATTAACAACTTTTTAAATTGAATTTTCTCAATTTTATTCAAATGAAACACCTTGTATATTTTCAACGATGTGATGTATAAATAAAAAACGAAAATTTTTTTAAGTACTTCCAAATGGCTAATTGCAACCATTTTCGTTTTATTGAGCAATAAGCACAACATTCAAGAATAAACATAAAAAATAGAGGTTTCTTCAAATAACTCAGTAGAAAAAATTATAATAAATGTTCCACATGTTGGCCATTTTGATTGACGCGCGTCTCTATTCGCTTTTAAAATGAGGCTATTTAGTGGGATCATTTCTTCTAATCCATTGACACAGAAGGTAATCTGTGCCATTGAAGTGGGTAAATACTATTTAACTGATCCCTTACTGTAATAGTTTTCTTGCTGTTTTCGTTATTCGACAAGCAATAAAACCTTAGTTTAGTATAAATTGTCTTGTACAAACGAACATTTATCGGACTTATCGGTCGTCAGATATCATTCGTAATTTAAAATATTTAGAGTTTTACAAAATGAATTTTAATAAAGCGGAACTTGTAGATATGAATTTAGTTTTGAGAGAATCAGACAGAAATTGTTTGCTTGCCAATAGAATTTATAAGCAAAGGTATCCTGAAAGAAGGATTTCTGATATTAGCAGCTTCCAAAAACCTTTTCGTTAGATTTCTGGAAGGAAATGTCGAATATAAAAAAGAGAAAGAATAAAACGTGTTGTAAATGAAGAAAATGAGTTTACTGTGGTGCTGGCAATGGTTGAAAATCCCCCTATTAGTTAGAGTAAAGTAAGCTCATTAGTTAAGAGAATCTTAAAAATAAATAAGTTTCATGCATATCATGTTCAAATGCACCAGGAACTACCTGATGGCGATTTTCAAAGGCGTCTACAATTTTGTAATTGGGCCAGAGGTAAAATGCAAGTTGATGTCAACTTCTTCAATAATGTTTTATTCACTGATGAGGCAACTTTTCATAAAAATGGATATGTGAATAGGCACAATTTCCATTATTATGCTTCAGAAAATCCTTAATTTTTTAGGCAAGTTTATAATCAGCACAGATGGTCTATAAACGTTTGGGGAGGAATTATTGGAGAACATGTAATAGGGCCACATTTCTTTGATGGTGCATTGACTGGAGCTATTTATCTTCATTTTCTTGAAAACTATCTGCCACAATTATTGGTGAATCTTCCTGAAAGGATTCGAAATAGAATGTGGTTTCAGCAAGATGGTGCTCCACCACAATATTTAAATGCAGTTAGAGACCACTTAAATAATACCTACCCACTTCAATGGATTGAAAGAAATGGACCTACTAAATGGCCTGCTAGATCCCCAGATCTTACAAAAATTGATTTCTTTTTATGGGGATACGTGAAGGAAATTGTTTATAAAGACACACTACAAACTGTACAAAATATGAAGGAAACTATAATAACTGCTATTAGATCTCTAACACCGACAATTTTAGGAACAGTAGGAGCCTTATTTCAAAAGCACATAGAAACGTGTGTCAATCAAAATGGGCAACATGTGGAGCACTTATTATATTTTTTTCTAATGAATTAAGTACTTATTCTTAGGTTACAAACGAAAAAACTTACAAATTGAAAATCTAATATGACTACAATGAAGAAGTGCTCCTCTAGAAATATTTTATTGCTCATTTTAACAGAACTGGAAGTGACAGTAGAAGTAGAGGCTACTGTAGTTACAGTATTTGTTATGTTTCTCCTTAATTGACCAATAATAGTTAACTGCAGATAACTTTAACTTTAAAATTTACAGAATATACCTGTAATCAGTAATTTTCATTATCTGGTGTTCCCCAATGCCAGCTTTCGCAAAGTTGACACTGTAGATAATCATATTAAGTGGTTAGATATATTTTCGAACATAAAGTCCGACTTGTTCAGCTGAATATTTAATACCCATTTATTGATTTGATTAATTCCATCCCAAGAATTTTTGAACCAACCATTTGATTATGACTTCCTCCAATAAGGATTTGGTGTTAGAAGCATTCAGTTTGTCTTAATACTTCCTCCTCTTTTGGAAATAAGTTTGAGGTACAATCCAAATAAAAATAAGAATAATAATAGAATAATTTAGCAGGAAGTGACACCTACCTCACAGGATAAATTAGGATTCTTTTTTTCTTTATTAAAAATGTTGTTATATTCTATTCTGCCAGTGGAAGAGCTATCATTGCTAATTTTTTCCTTACAATAGTGTGCTCTGTTCCTATGCAAAGGCAAAGTAATACCTTCGATAAAAATATTTAAAGGAATTGCAGGTAGATTCCGACAAAAATGTAGTTTAGATCCCAAAAATAGTTACGCGTAAGGCAGTAGCAACAGATGATAATGAAATAAAAATTCTTGCGTGTTTGAAGGCATATTCTCAAACTTTTGTCAGAAAAACTGGAAGTGTAAATTCAACAGTAAAATGGTGCTATAAATATTACCCAACGATTTCAACAGGTAGAATACATTTTGTAACTGGTTTTTTGGTATGTACAATCAGGATCTATCTTTCCCTTTAACGATTTTATGGACAGATGATTCCAAATTCGGTACTGTGTGCATTCGGATGCATCATTATACATTAGGAAAGCCTAAATTAATTGTAATTAAAAGTAGTCCGCGAACATGGTCTCTAAATTTGTGGTGTGGCATTATAGGAGACGTGATTTAGGTCCTTGTTTTTACAAGGAATCATTAGTATTACCTACATTTCCTACAACATGTTCTAGAAGAAATTTTAAGGAACTTCCCCTAAACAGGTACAACGACATGCACTTTTAGCAGGATTATGTACCTGTATATAATTAAAGAATACTTGATTAATTGCTTTGTTGAAAAATTAATAACTCCAACGTGTTTAGATGCCTCAAGTAATTGGCATGCGCAAGGTCATCTGACTACACTCCCATGGACTTTTATCTGTGGGGGCATATAAAGTCCGAGGTGTATTAAACGCCTCATAAAGGTATTCAAGAAATACAAAGAAAAACTTGAAAGCTGTGTAGATCTATAAGCCCTAATACTTGACCCAGAACAACGAGTGTTGTGAAAAGGGAAGAATGTGCGAGTGTGTACAGAAACCATTTGGCGTCGTTCTAAAACAGATGTTTTAACTGTATTTGAAAAAAAAATTTTTTTGTTTGAATAAACTTTTCCGTTATTTAATCTGTCTTTAATTTTGTTAGTCATTTTATTATTAGTCTTTATTCATTGTATAACGTATTTATGGAAAATACTTTTTTTAGAACATTAGTGACAAAATATGGTTAAAATATTCTCAACATATTTCAGATTTGCTGGCTTGCGGTCAAAAACGGCCGTTATTAAGTCGTTGAAGAAATGGAAAGCTAGCTTGATTTGTATATTAGTTAAATTTCTTGTATAAATTCCGGAGAGACCGTTGATTCACTCGTGTGTAGTAGTACGCTTGTTGAGATTGAAGGTCATCTTCTTCAAGTATCTGAAAGACGGTTACAACTGCCCCGGCCTTTTTAAAACCTACCCAGAAGACACATCATTAACGGGCATAGTCACTGGCCCGGAGGCATACCCACTTAATGCAAATTATCAATGCCATCATATAGTTTACCGAAAATATTTTGTGGAAGTTGATGTTTTGTATTATTATTAAGAAATGTTAGTCACTGTTTTCAGAGAATTAGATTTAAAAGTCTACTTGTGTTATTTTGTATCATTTTAATAATTAAAATGTGTAATGTTTCAAATATGTGTACGAAATTCAGAGCGCAAATAATAGAACTGTATTTAAGCAGTTCTATAATCTGATTGACAATCCGAAGGAAAAATATTAAAATAAAAGAAATTATTGTAGCCAACACTGTCATTGATGATCCAACTTTAATAATTTTTTTATCGAAATTCGTAAAAAACTGAATGATAAATGTAAGAAACAAAATCAATTCAATTGGAAACAAATATAAGATACAATATTTTTAGAACCTGTATTCAGCTGTCCTCATATATTCCGGGTGCCTACGATATCACTAGCCAGCCTATAACTTCCTTGTAAAAAAAGATATCGAATTCAGATTTTGGAACATTGAATGGTTGAATACTGTGCACAGTTTGATTGCTCCAAGATCTGATTTTCATTTCCGGTTTAATCGGAAACGGTATAAAATTTGTTATTTTTAATGTATATTATTCAAAATTTAGATTGCCCAAGAAATTGTAGGTTCAAAACAAGTAGCGTGCCCTATATCTATCTTTGACAGTTTTCGAGAAAATGGCGGTTGAAAATGTTATATCAATAATAAATTATTTCATTTTCACATAAAACAAATGAATGTAGGAACAAATCTGTTACGGTTATTTAAGTTTTTTGGTGAGTAAAATTTGATAGTCGTAAAAATTTTATTTCCGGCTGAACCGGAAGTACTACGAAAAGTGATTTTCAGGTTCAAATTACTTCGATATTTTTAATGGAACACCTTGTATTGAACCTTAAATTTACATTCTACTAACCTTTCTGGATATTTTTTGTTTCTAGTGTCCCCTGTCTAAACCTAATAGTTTATGAGATATCGGCGACTGAATGTTCACCTGCACTAATGTCACAAATCTGCTCAAAGCAGAAAAATAAAATAAATATCAAAAGTGAAACACTAAAAGTAATAGGTATAATTTATTTTAACCATAATTTAAATGTTCAAAATGTACTACACCGTTGACTTCTCGGCAAGAATTAATCATTTCTTTAAATACCCGAAGAACGTTTTCCATCTGAATTGGAGTAATAGAGTTTATCACTTGTGTAATTCTATTTCTAAGGTCTCCTATGTTATGTGGTTGTGTCTTATACACCTTTTCCTTGATATGGGCTCAGTAAAAAAAATCCAAAGGTGTAAGGTCTGGGGATCTCGCCGGTCACCGTATAGGACCATTGATACCTATCCAGCGATTATTAAAAGTTTCACTTAAATAGTCGGTGACTACTCGGGCGTTATGGGGCGGTGCACCATTTTGCTGATAGAAGACATGTTCATGCTGCACAGGTAAAATTTCAATAAAATTTTGAATTTCGTTCTGTAGAAAATGTAGGTACCCGGCCTCGTTTAAAGGTCCATCAAAAAATATTGGTCCTACAATGCGTGTTCCTATAACGCCCAGCCAAACGTTGATGCCGAATCTTTCTTGGAAAGCCCCTCCTCTAAATAGATGGTTATTTTGAGTTGCCCAATATCTCGTATTGTTCCTGTTAAACATTACCATGTTAGTAAATCGAGATTCGTCCGAAAATAAAATGCATGATTTTATATTTGGCTGATGACGCTCAGTTTCTAGACACCAATTGCAAAAATTCAATCTTCGTTGATAATCTCCCTCGTAAAGATGGTGATGGATTTGGTACTTAAAATATTTGTACTTATGTTTATGTAGAATCTTTCGGGAGATATCCCGATACCACTGGCAATTTGCCTTGTAAAATTTGTTGAATCAATCTCAACACAGGCCAGTGTATTTATCTCTGCCTCCTCATTTACAATAAATGTGTTCTCATGTTCATTATCATTTTCCCTTTTTAAATGTTCTTCCAACCATGGAAAATATTGTGCACAAGATTGGTCGCGTTTTGGATAACGTCGACCATACAATGCTCCCCTTCGGTTTTTTCTTACCTCTCTATATACTAATAACATATTATCAATTTGATGCTCGCGCCTAAACACAGCCATTTTTAACAACCAGATAACACTTAAACACTTAAAGTTAAATCAAGAATAAAACGCAAAAATTAAATGACAATTGTCGATAGAAACTGTTAAATAATGCAGCAGTACTGTCAAAATCTAAATGAAAATCGGTAAATAGTTCTTTTGTTTTACACAGCCCTCTTGAATCAAAGTTCCGTTTAAACATAATTTTTTATTGTGTAGCCTTTGTGACAGTGCAGGTGAACATTCAGTCGCCGATATCTCATAAATTATTAGGTTTAGATAGGGGACACCAACAAAAAATATCTAGAAAGGTTAGTAGAATGTAAATTTAAGGTTCAATATAGGGTGTTCCATTAAAAATATCGAAGTAATTTGAGCCTGAAAATCACTTTTCGTAGTACTTCCGGTTCAGCCGGAAATGAAATTTTTATGACTATCAAATTTTACTCACCAAAAAACTTAAATAACCGTAACAGATTTGTTCCTACATTCATTTGTTTTATGTGAAAATGAAATAATTTATGATTGATATAACATTTTCAGCCGCCATTATCTCGAAAACTGTCAAAGATAGATATAGGGTATTCTACATGTTCTGGACCTACAATTTCCTGTGCAATCTAAATTTCGAATAATATACAGGGCGTGACATTAAAAATAACAAATTTTGTACTGTTTCGGTTAAACCGGAAATGAAAATCAGATCTTGAAGCAATTAAACTGTGTACCGTATTCAACCATACAACATCCCGAAATTTGAAATCTATATATTTTTTTACAAGGAAGTTATAGGCTGGCTAGTAATATCGTAGGCACCCGGTATATCTAGATTAAAAACTCTAATTCTTGGGGAGATCTTATAAATACTAATATACTGCAATGCATAATACATTTTATTGTAAATCCCTTAACATTTTTAATAAATAATCCATAAAAGAAGGTACATTTCCAAAAATTTTAAAAACTGCTCGAGTAATTCCAATTTATAAAAAAAGGAGATCTAACACACCTAGACAATTATAAACCAATTTCATTTCTATCCACATCAAAACTTTGAGAAAAAATAATGGATGATAAAATTATTACTTTTGCAACACAGTATAAATAATATTTTAAGTCCAGTGCAACATGGTTTCAGAAAAAAATGTCTACGCAAACAGCAATCTTAGACTTTTTGCAAGAAATGTATGACAATTTAAACAAACAATAAAACTGTTGGCATATTTATGGATTTGAGCAAAGCATTTCACATAGTCGATCATGTTCTGCTCTTAGATAAATTAAATAAATATGGCCTGAGAGGAAAAATATACACCTGGATATATTCTTATCTTTCAGATAGACATCAATTTGTGGAAATTAACAACGTACAGCGGAAAAATTTAGAAATAAAATTTGGGGTTCCCCAAGGCTCAATTCTTGGACCCTTATATTTATTTTATATGTAAATGATTTGCTGAGTATTGACAGCAATGATTCACTAGTCGTGTATGCTGATGATAATAGTTACCTGTGTATGGATATTTCTCTACCTACGGTTATAATGTTGAATAAATTTGTAGCCTTGTTTCATCAAAGTAAGTTGCATTTTAATTCAGCAAAAACAGTTTTTATTAACTTTACACCTAGAAACCATATCAACGAAAGTCAGTTATTAAAAATTAATGGAAAATCAGTACAATAGGTAACTAATGTAAGATTTTTGGGAAATGAAGATTCTAGTAAACTTAATAATATACTTCATTTGAAAGTAAAAATAAACAAATAAATAAATAGGCTAGTCCAGAAAAGGTCACTTGTGCTTGACATTTGTACGACACATCTATTTTTATACTTGTAGTGTGTAAATCAGACAAAAAAATATTAAAAATAAAAATATTCCAGTTACACCTCATACATAATGATCAGACACATACAGAAATATTAAGATGTATACACATAATATAGATGTTGGATTATTTAATTAGTGTTGTATGTATCTTTTACATCGATTAATAGGTATATGTGTAAAAGTTCTAGGCTGTGAAAGTAACCAGAATTGAAGCTTTTGAATAGAGACAGTGAGTTTATTATTTTATAGTTTGAAGATGTTTTATTAAATATTCTTGAACCAAGAAATGTGAGCATCTTTGGGCAATAGCTTTGGCAACTTTCAGAATTACTACTGAACTTTCTTTATACCTAGTGCCATATGAATGATTTATAGGGGTCCTGTTCGTTTTTTTACAATCGAGAATTAGAGATAAGTACACTAGTTGTCTTGTATTTATAACGTTACATAGTTTGGAAAGTGCTTCTGTGGAATATAATAAATTTTTGTCATAGATTATTTTTAGGAACCACTTTTGTATAACCTTTAACTGTTTTATGTGTGTATTATATGCTCCGCCCGAAGCTATTATGCTATAACGTAATTGTGATTCAACTAAAGCAAAGTATAGAACTTTAAGATAGTGAATGTCTAATATTTGTTTGAAATATTTAAATGTTGTCAAAAGTGATCTAAGTTTGTTATCTAAACATTTAATATGGACATCCCATTTTAAGAAACTATTTATAATAATCATTAAATATTTAATGTCTTTGGTGTAGGGGATCTCAAAAGTAGTATCCTGATATTTTATTTTAAGGGTGGAAGATCGGGGAGGATTCCGTGACTCTTGCAAATGGCAAATATTTTGTTTTGTTAAAATTTATGGTTAATAACCTAGAATCAAACGATTTTTCACATTCTACATTATTTAAAAAGCGAGTCCCAAGTTAGATCTATATAAAAAATTGCCGTATCATCGGCAAAGCTAATCTAACCCGTTACAGAGTGGTTTGGGGGGGGGTTAAATTTGGCAAAAATATCTGCCAGCCAAGGTTAGAGTTTTTTAGTTCCTTGTGAACCATGAGCTGGCTGGGCAGACGTTTTCTTTAATTTTAACAATATTTTATCACCATTTCAAATTTTGATCCATTTTTCGCCACTGATGGCATATTTCAAAAATAGACCGACAGAAATGTCTGCCACTATAGTACAGTACTGTACACATTAAAACAAACATTTTGCTCTAGGTTTGGTTCGGTATACCAAAAATTTCAAAAGAGAAAAGTATGGTACTCATATGATCTCTTTGATGACCAACTGGCAGACGTCGTCGAATTTGCACGCTATTTTAGACTACATGACTTTGGTACCTTATTTGGGTATTATTTTGAGTATTTATTACTATTTGTAAATTAATCTCACCTTACTATTGGAATATTTTGGTATTTTATTGTTATTATATCTTTATTAGTGACTCAAGATTATTTACACCACTGCAAAAAAAGGTACTATTATAATGTATTATTCTTAATAGGTAATAGTTTCCTTAAATATATCCTTCAAAATTATACGATTATATTTCTATGTTATTTCAGAATTTAAATATAAGGGCTGATGGTAAGGGATAGATGAAAGGGTTACAAAAATAATGTTATCTTTCCAGTCGGCATCTCGGCATTCCTTTTACGTAAATGGTAGTATAAGTTGCTAGTCCACTTTCCTCTTTCTTAATACATAGCGAGCCAAGCTTTGTATAGAAAGAAATCCGAGGCCCTCCAAACCATGAACTCTCGTTTGTTTTGTATTATGACTGCATTGCATCACAGCTTACTACAGACTCTTAAATTTACTTTCGATTTTATTTAATTTACTATAACAGTTCATGAATTCTCAACGACAGGTATATTGATTGAAATTTTTAAATTTCACAATGCCTCAATGACGACTGTATTTTAGTCAGTGCGGTGGCTGAATTATTTCAATGGAGGCTCTGCATAAACAATGTTGCTAGTCGGTTGCTCTCGAAGATGAATATATATCAAGTTTAGTATCACTGAGATATCGATGACTTTTTTTTGTGTATTTTTCGAATAGGCAAAATATAAACAAACACATACTTTATTAAGAAAATATTTCAGATATTAGCGAAAACGTCATACTTCAAATTCTATTTATTACATTCTTTATATTGTTACAGTTTTAAGCAGAGTAGGTATTAAATGCTGAGTTCGGTCATGTGAGATATTTGAGTGCTTGTCTTTTGTGTTTCTTTATTATTATTAGTGACATATAATTAAGTAGAAAAAACGCAGTAGGCGAATTTTAAAAGGAAACAAGTTTTAAATGCAAATTACAGGTCCGTTACAATTTTGCCTTATTTCGCGAAAGTCTTTGAGATTTTTATGTACAACTACATCTATCGTGTATATAGCTGTAGCCGGAGTCCCACAAGAGTCCAAAGTCGGACCTCTCTTATTCTTATTATTTACTGATGATCTTGCTAAAGCAATTGAGTGTGATAAGCTTGTATTCGCAGATGACAAACTTTATTTCAAAATTAACAAATTAATAACATACTTTGTGATTGTGTTTTCTTACAGTCACAATTAATTTGCTTGAAGATTGGTGTACTATTTTTAAACTTAACCTAAATATATTTAAATGTAAAGTCATAAGCTTCTCACGAAAGTATGAATCAATTGTACATACTTTTTCTCTGAACAATCAAATATTAAATAGGCAATGTTGAGCAAAAGATTTAGGCATCCTTTGTGACAATAAATTTTATTTTATTGAACATATAAATAATCTAGGATTATCTTCTACAAAAATATTAGGCTTCATTATTAGAAATTGTAAATCATTTAATAACAACTCTTTATAATTCACTTAGAATACGGATTTATAATTTGGTACCGAATTTATGAAAATCACTAGAAAATTCTAGTCTATTCAAAGATTTCTTTTTAAATTCTAACGTTTAAGAATGACGGTGTATATCCTGGCCGCGGTTATAACCTTGAATTACTATTATCTAGGTTCGATGTCATATGTCATCGTTAAAGTTCCAACGATTTACGAGTTTGGTTTCACTTCATAATAAAATTGACCATTCACTGATACTTGCACTATTTAATTTTAGGGTACCACAGTTTAATTCCAGATAAAATATTACCTTTTGTACACCTAGCGCTAGAACTAATATTTCAAAAATATCATATCATTTACGTTGTCTCATCAATCAGTGATCAGTGTGATATTAATTTCTGTCCAGTTTTATCTTTAAAGGAAACTATTCATAGACACTTGACTATATAAATGAATTTAGGATTAAAAAAAATAAAATCTATTTTATTTATTGTTATTAATTAGTTATACTATTTTGTCAACATGTATCACTATTGTATAATTTCTAAACTATTGTTACTACAATTTCTACTACTAATCTGCCTTATTTATCAACTTTTCATTCAGATCATAACTCAGCTTCGAATAAAAAAAACTTTTTTTAAATTCGGTTATGTGGAGAAATACTATGAAATGTATTGTAAATATACGTCCTGGAGTGGGTTGGAACCTTTGGTGTGAAGATAACACTGACGTAGTTTTCCACGAAACACCAAAACACTATATACTGCACTCGATGCGCGTTTCGTCAACCAAGTTGGCATCATTTGGAGATGATTAAAACTAATAATAGTTTTAATCATCTCCAGATGATGCCAACTTGGTTGGCGAAACCCGCGTCGAGTGTAGTATATAGTGTTTTGATGTTTCGAGGAAAACTACGTCGGTGTTGTTGTAAATATATGGTTCATTTGTTTATGTAAGACAGAACGGTATACTTTTGCACATTTAATGGTAAGTTATTTTTTATACGTCAGTCATTGATTCTAGTCAAATTCATATGCAATTGAAGAAAATTGCTGATAGAATTAACGTAATAATACATTTTTAAATCATCGTCATATAGAAGACAATTGACGTCGATTATGTACGATATTGTTACTAAAAATAATAAAAAGAAGAGGACCAAGTGTGGAGTCCTGTGGTACACTAGATGAAGCTATGAATTCATCAGGTTTGATTCCACGGCATTACACGTAATGGCACCTACCAGCTGAAGATCAACTAAAGTGAATATGACAGAAAGATAAAAATTTTCAAAAAATATGCCTTGCTTAATTATAATCACTCAGAAGCATACTGTGACTAATTTAGAGTAATAATACATACTTAGTAATAATAATACAGGTTTAGGCGGAAATGAAGTCAGGAAATAAAACCACGATGTCGAGTAACTAATCTTACCTTGGTGGTAAGCCTTTAAATTAGTTGCTTTTTCTCCATTTCTATAAAGTACTTTTCTTAAGGGTTCTGTAATGTAAAATTATACATATCTGGTATTATTTCACTTATAAACTTAGTTTTGGTTTCACATATTATATTCAGTGTTAGGTTCCTCATTAAAGATAAGCAGTTGCTATATTAATGCTGTGTTTCTCGCGCACTAGGCAGATTTCAAAATAACGCTGTAAAAAGTTCGGTGTTGTTGATGACGTCGCTGGGCCATTTCCATTCGCAAGAGGAGGGAAAGTATTAATTGTAAAATTTCTCTAAACGGTTTTGGCCATGGGCCAGAAGCTTTGGGTCCCATTTGTGGATGAAGCTAGTTTAGTTATCGAAGATGCGGAATTATAAACGTGCATGATATTCACATGACGAATGCTTTTCTGACACCTTGTAAAGGTGGGATGTCCTACCAGTCAGCCTTTCTGATCTTTCCACAGTTTACATCAGCGATGGGCAAACTTTATTGAAGTTGGGCCAAATAAAAGAATTATGATCGACGATCGTGCCAAAGTTTATTGAAGTTAACATAGTAACAAGATAAGTAATTGTAATATGTAATAGGTATAAATAAATTGTACGTATTTTCGCGGACCAAATTCATGCTCTCTACGGGCCGCATTTGGCCCGTGGGCCGTAGTTTGCCCATGCCTGGTTTACATGATTAGCACTTGATTATACTACTATAGATAAGTATTAACACAAATCATAAAAATAATAAGTGCAAATTCATGGGCCAAGCAAGCCACTAATTTGCTACAATCACGCATCCTTCTTGGTGCCGCCCCTGAATCATTGTATTTTTTTAAATAATCCGACCAATGACGTCAACAAAAATTCTGGCTTAAGCTGAAATGAAACCACGCCCTTGTAACAATGTCACTACCTGAAAAGGTAATCCCAGTTAATCTGTGTACTGCTTTTACTACGATACGGTTTGCACATGTTCAAGTACCTTTGACCTATAACGTTGTATTGACTGGAAATAACGCGGACTTTATTACAAGAAACTGTTATGTAGAAGGAGCAACATTACATGTAATTTTACGCCCTGGGCAAGGACTAATTAAATTACAACTGAAATAGAGCAAAAACTGAAAAAATGCCAAGAATTTTAATTTTATGAAAATAATAGTAGTAATTATTACACTTTCTTCCATATATTAGACACTATATCTCTGTCAACAAGTTTATTTTGCATAAACATAAAGAAGGAAATTCTCGTTTCCAGTAGCTATGTTATTAAATTTAATTTTATAATTATAACATATCATAGAATTAACTCCTTTTTTTTTGCAAATAAATCATTTCAGAATAAATTCTCTCTCTCAAAGGCATTTTAAAACGACTAAGGTATAAGCAACATTTAAAAATATTTATATGTTTGCTTTGTAGAGCGGTAAGGACGCTTGTCTCATCGCCGATGACTTGATCAAGTTCAGGTAGGGGACTTGTGACTTTTTTCCAGAAGAAGACATTGGTCCCAGTCTACTCGGATATTGTATATGTGTCCGTTGCTCTAAGTGTTTAGTCCTTCTCTCAAAAGGTCTCTTTAGGGGTAAATGGGGTCGTGATATATTAAATTTACATTGGTCTGTCCCACATATGAAAAAGTGTTAATTGAAATGGTAAATAAAACATTTAGTTGAAAGAAGATCACGAACGATCTTCAAAAAATAATAATTGAGTTTTATCATTGTATTACTAAATAGATATTTAAATAATCTCCATAATTTACAGTAACGGGTAAAGGAGGCTGAACTGTCTATTTTTACACTTGTTTTACAGGTCACTCAAGATAATTTTTATAGAGATGGTAAAAAGTTGTGAATTGTGGCAATAATAGGTTTGTTCCAACAGCAGTCTCGGACTAGTTTGAAACCGTCAGAGATATTCGTCCAGTTAAGTATTAATGTAAATAGAGTGAGTTTAGCATATAAAAGGCAGCTGAGTGAATATCTCTGACGGTTTCAAATTGGTCCAGACTGCTGTTGGAATAAACCTATTATTTCGATCGAATTAAAAAGAAAAAGTCAAATGGTTTATTTTATATATGTTGATACAACCAACATATTCAGCAAATTCTACAGACACGGAAAAAACTGATTTGTTCTGTACAAAAATGTTCAAGTTATTAAAAGGTGTTTAAGATACTGTCGTCCTCATTATTATTAGTTATTCCTGATCAAGCAGTTCAAGGTGGAGATAGGTTTTCTATCATATTTCATACTAATTAATACACGGGGGGAGGGTATTGTTTGGTGGACGAAAAGATCACAACGGACGACCAAAGCCAAACTCTCTGGACTGCAGAGATTAGAATGCATGGCCGTAACGGGGACAATTAACGCCACACCGTCAGTTGCAATGGAAATCCTCCTGGATTTACCCCCTCTTCATATATATTTGGAGAGAGGCCAGGTGGGCAACCTACAGACTGCAACAAACGGCCATTAATACGCTGCAGACTAGTATCATGGAGCCGAACAGGTTGCTGGATAATACAGAGAATCACGGCATCCAAGGAATGCCCTCGAATACTATGCCTACCATGACCAACTACAAGCTGATTTTCAACATCCTTTCTCGGGAAAGAGATGAGTGGGATGGGAATAAAGCCGACCTACTGACGGCAGACAGTTGCTG
Organism: Rhamnusium bicolor; assembly: GCA_029963845.1. Classification (NCBI taxonomy): domain Eukaryota; kingdom Metazoa; phylum Arthropoda; class Insecta; order Coleoptera; family Cerambycidae; genus Rhamnusium; species Rhamnusium bicolor. The sequence continues at coordinate 774,530 of JANEYF010003363.1, read as the reverse complement.
GTTTACAGACGGCTCCATAACTCCCGAGGGAACAGGAGCCGGAGTACATAGCTACAGACCAAGGGTGAGGATATCCTTAAGCATAGGTACTAACGCTGTTTTTTTTAGGCCGAGGTTCATGTCATTGAACATTGTTTGCATAGGCTGGAATATATGCATCTTACACGCAGATCAATAAAAATTTTGTCGGATAGCCAAGCAGATTTAAAAGCTCTTGGCTCCTACCGGTGTAACTCCAAAACAGTATAGAACTGTCAGAAGGCTCTAAATCATTTGAGCAAAAACAACAAAGTGACTCTGGTCTGGATACCCGGCCACTCTGGTATGGAAGGTGACGAAATGGTGGACTCCTTGGCCAGAGAAGGAGTGGGATCACGAATCATCGGACCAGAATCGATACCTGGCATATCTTCAAGTACTGTTAAGATGGCTGTCTTAACCTGGGCTGAAAAGAAAACCTCTCCAATATTGGCAAGACTTACCAGGATTAGTTCATTCGAAGGAGTTTATAAAATACCCTTTAAAATCAAGAGCCAAGAAACTTTTAGAGTTAAGCAGAGTAAACCTGAAAAGGCCTATATACCTGGCACTGCCGACTAAACTATCATCTGCATAAACTCGGCCAAGCTAAAAACGCCGAGTGCCGTGTATGCCTGGACGATGATGAGAAGGCAAATCACATTTTATGCACCTGTGGAGAGGATCCGATTCTCAATATTTGGCAAAGGGCATCTGCTGCCAGAGGATCTGCACACATTCTCACCCAATAAAGTTATCAGTTCCATCAAGAGACTGAACTTATTGGATGAAATTTAATTAGGAGTGAGCTACAATAGGCCTGCTGGTGACTACAGAGGAGGGTCCGCGGGGACCACTAACAGAAAACCTAACCTAACCGATTACACGGGATTTCCTAGAAGGGTGGAGCGCATTTGTTTCGTAACTTGATTCAGTAGCTTAGTTTTCGTTTTTGATTCATTTTGTTCAATTAAGAGGTTCAGGAGATATGAAAATTTTTATGAGCTATTGGTTTCTAAATTAAAATGTTGTCCATATGGTGCCAACAAAATATATATGGCTCTGGAAAAAACATTATCACTGTCAACTATCAAATTTCGAAAGAATTTAAGCAAGTGTCACACAAAGAGATGTAACAGTTTTTGGTGTCATCTTGTTACAGATCGTGCATAAACAAGATTCCTACTGACAAATTTGATTAGTTTCTGTCACAGTGGAGGTCGTTCTCCGATAACTAGCTAGGATAGACAGACTACGTTATGCGATTCGAAGAGAGAGAACCATTACTATTCCGGAATTAGTATCAAGTGTTCGACAGGTACATAATGCAAACACATCTTTCGATATAATTCGAAGACCACTACTCGTAGTTAATGTATGAGCAAGACGACTATCTAAACACCCCACATGGACTAGGGAGCATAAGCGATGTCATCTAAATCTTAGCAGGCAGTATCTGAAGAGTAGTTCCTAACTATTTATCGATAAATCCAGGTTTAGAATAAGAGGATCTGCTGGGCGTCTCAAAGTTTGGCGGAAAGTAGGTGAATGTTACTTGAAAATGCAATCACACAATATCCTTATATCGGGTGCTCTGTTACAGTTTGAAGAAGTATATCGAGGAGAGGAAGAACAAAACTAGTGATATTGATTAATGAAATTATGAATAGGTATCTAAGTGACATCCTACAGTTGATTGTTTTAGCTTTGGCAAATCAGAGAAGACTCGATTTCATTTACATGGACGATAAATCGAGATCACATCGTGCTCGGATAGTAAATAATTTTTTTGAAGAAAATGATATCCCGAGTCTAATATGGCCTTTCTGCTCGCCTGATCTCAATCCGCTTGAGCATGTATGGAATTCTCTCAGAAGGTGCATAAGAAATTACTCTGTTGGTCCATATAATTTAGAGGACTTAGCCAATACTGTTTAGGAGATATGGTTTTTTTTAATTAGAACGTCATAGTCAATTAATTGTATTGAAAGTATATCTCGGCATTGATCGACTTTAATAACAGTAAGATGGGGTCAACACGATAGTGATGTAATATTTTTCAATATTTTTGATATTGTTATTGTTTTTTTACAAATTTAACTTAAAAAGAAATAACTTATAAAAAATCATATTATCTCCTTAACTACATGATATAATAAAAAAAAACTAATGGATCAAGCTACAAGACAAATGCTCTCCTATATTGCATTGCCTTCTAGTACTCCCTGTGAGTATGAAATATGGAAAAACACTTGGCTCCACCTTAAACTGCATATCTCTTAAAATAAGCGGATCATAGATATGCCGGATCCAGATTCTCTTTCTGAAAGCATACACCTATAGAACAAGAAAAAAATACACTTATTTAATATGTTGTTTGGTTCAATAGTTACGCTTCAATTGCTGTTTAGTGCATGTCGTTAAAGCAATTTCAAAGCAAAATGATTTAACGCAAAGGTTGCTTTTTTAAAAATTTGGGGTTTTATTTTCGGAAAATGTTTTGTTTACGCTTATTATATCATGTGGCAGCAGCCGCCACTGCAAAAAATTACTCACTACTTTTATAATTTAAAGTTTTAGTGGATAATGTGACCTAATATGCAATGTTTACATGAAATATTTACAGACATTTCTTATTAGAAACGGTCACCAATTATGAAAAGTGGGTCAAAGACCAAAAAAATTTAGAATGAAATTAATACAAGATGCAGTTATAAAATTTCATTTAATTTAAGAAAGTAAATAATACAATAATTAGAATTTTCTTTATTAATAATAATAATAATATTAATAAAGTTTATTTACAAAATTCAAAATGTATAATGGTAATAACAATAAAGTAAACAAAAAAAAATGTAAATAAACAACACAAACCTTCAAAGGCGAACCTTGTGCGAGGGTAAAAGTAAATATTTATGAACGTACAATATCTGGTTTCAAATCGGAAAATTCAAAGTTCAAAACAATCGCCATCATGTTTATGTGACTATTCGAACATTTGCCAGACCTAGGGATTAGGATTGAGTGAAGAAGGATGTGGAATGTGATGATGTCAATTTATTTTTTTGAGTTGCCCGCAGGCCAAAACGTCAAATGATACTTTCATCGTGGGAGTCATGTTTCCCTGGCTTTCTAGTGGAGTAAAAAGCTGCAGCTATTGTGTCATCCCGTTTGCACTTTGTTGCTAAAATGTAAGACCCACTTTGAATCATCCACCATCCCTTAAAAATTCAAATGCGTCTGGTCGTCTAAAAATCGTCCGGCGCAAAGGGTGGCTGGGGGTAATTTTGTAAAAAATAGCAAATTATTTTTTTGCCATTTTCCCATTTACATCAACTGGGCAAGAATCTGCCAAAGTCTCATCTAAATATTTTAATCCCATTTTTTTTTTTTAATTTTGAGATTTGCGCTCAATGCATTTATATGGAGCACCTTAATGAATAAACGCTCGTCCTGAAAAGTTATAATTGTGATATTCTTTAACTCGTCGTAACTAGAGAACCTTTTGGTTAATTAAAAAATTCATTTATATAAACGTTGTAGACCAAGGATCGAGGATTACGCTGGTTTTTTCAAGTTTTAAAGTTGACAGATAGTCTCGTTAGAAAATCGTAAATTATAAAGTCATGTCCTAGAGCTCGCAGTCTGCCTAAGTAGCGTTAAAACTAATCAAATTAAGTCATTTAACTAAATATTTATTAATGAGATTTCGCAAGTCACTTAAAATGTGTCCAAGGCACAGCAAATGCCCGATAATAAACAAATATCCACCTTATATACGCTGAAACATAGAGTCGTTTTTCGGTTGACACAGACATACATGGTAATGTGAACCTTCCTCCCATCTCCACGACAGACCGCGAGCTCCAGGACATGGTTTTACAATTTACGATTTTCTAACAAAACTATGTCTAAGATTTAAAATTTGAAAAAATCAGCGTAATCCTCGATCCTTGGTCTGCAACGTTTATAGAAATTATTTTTTTAATTAACCAAAAGGTTCTCTAGTTACGACGGATTAAATATATCACAATTATGACCTTTTAGGGCGAGCGTTTATTCATTAAGGTGCTCCATATAAAACATTGTGCGTGCAGATTTCAAAATTAAAAAAAATATGTTTATGATTAAAATATTTAGATGTGACTTCGGTAGATTATTGCCCAGATGACGTAAATGTGAAAAAGGCAGAAAAATAATTTGCTATTTTTACAAAATCACCCTCAGTCACCTCCTGCTCTGTACGATTTTTGGACGACCAGTCGCATTTGCATTCTTAAGGGATGGGGAATGATTAAGGACGGTCTTACATTTTAGCAACAAAGTGCAAACGAGATTCTTTCTTTTGGGGGCTGACAAACTCTACTATTCTCCAGTTATTGTTACCTGGTCTTCTAGTATAATGTCTCGTAGCTAATACTGGAGAGGGTTGAACTGATACTAACATCGGAGTTCTTTCCAAAAATACCACGATTCGATTAACGAATAAAGACGACTATGCATTTGCTGATACACATACTATTTTTAAATTCTTTTATTTTTAAGCTTTCAAAGGTATTATGTAAATTGTAATTGGTTGTTTCTAATTAACATATAGTTATTAACAGCTATTATGTTGTGATTCTAAAGAACATGTTGGCAAAAACAGGCTTTAATTCTACAGCAGAACTGATCGTTGAAAATTCAAAAAGTTAATGTTAAAAACGTTGTGAGCGTAACATTGACATATTGACCACGCTCTACAAACAGTCATAAATAAATAAAAATATCGGATTTGGTATTTGTCATATCTCCAAATAGAATCGTACCAAATTGTTTAGTTAGCTCAAAAATAAACATCTATGAACCCTATTTTGTAATACAATGTAGTGGGAAAATCCTCATATTTTTATGAGTAATTTACAGTTATGTCCCATCCTTTTCGGGACACCCTGTATATATACAAATTCAGCAATTTTAAATGCAAATTAAAAAAATATCTATTCTTGGAAATAAATTGACTGTGACGAAATGTGCAATTTCATTATAGTATATTTTTAGCTTAAATCGTGAGAATATTTTGAAAACAATGTAAAATGTGTTCTCACGATTTTCTATTTTTATTATTTGTAGGGCAATAAAGAAACTACAAACAAAATGGTCATTTATCAGTGAGAAAATACGTTTTTGCAATGCACTGAATTACAAAGATAAAGTATGATGCATTAACATTACAAAAATGTTGAGTATATTAGTTGGTGTATCAAGCAGGTAACAAAAAGTCTCATTAATAGATAGTGTTACTGGCGTTCACGAATTAAACAAAGTAGGAACTAGTGCCCTATACCAAAAAAGAAAAGCAATGAAGCCACGGATATGTGTTTCGGAGTTATTGCTCTTCGTCAACGCAGCATAGCTAGGGAATTGGATCTAGGATGGGATAGAGTAGGAACGAAAACTAACGTTAATTAATAAATACTGTATTTCCTAGAACAACAAAAAGATTTGTCTTAAAATGCAGATTTTACGAGGTATTGCAATTTTATAAACTTACAGAAGTGATATTGATAATTTAAAAATAACATCTTTATTCATTATATCTGTAAAATTTTGGGAATGAAAAGATTAAATTAAAAAGAAAAAACCTTATCTACATAAATATTCATATTTATTATGAGAGTTACAGATTTAACTAGCATAAATACCGTGTGTAGTTGCATACGGTGTATTTGTCAAGTATTGTTTATACATTTTTCGTACAGATGGCAAACAGTAATACTTACGGGTCATGATTTATGTTATTTATGTCACAATAGATACACGATACGGTAAAAACAGCACTGAATTCCATAAAGTGCGCATGTGCCGCTCACAGTATCATGGCCGCCGTTTCCGCACTTTCGGTGAAAATAACCAAACTATAATAAAGGGCAAGGAAAATAAAGAAACTATAAAAAAAGGGCAAGGAAATTCTTACTAACGAACTAAAAAATACTTATTTAAAAAAAATAATAATAAGTTTGCGATTCGAACCCTGGACCTAGCGCGTTCTAGGCGAGTATCTTCTCTATCGTCTAATGAGTTCCTTGCTGACAAACGATTCCAAAAGGATTTAATACATTTTGACATGTCATGTAACTGCTCATGCCCTGCGGCTATCTTAAAACGGAATCCAGTGCTGTTTTTACCGTATCTAATAGATACGGTGTATTACTTTCTTATACCTAACATAAGGAAGTAATCGTGATTTTTTTCGACCTCGAGATTTTGATTGATTTATACGTTTTGAACCCTCCTGAATCTATTCTGACTATTTTCCGAATGATATCTGCCGGTGCGCGCGTGTGTGTGTGTGGATGTGTGTGTGGATGTATGTGTGGATGTGTGTGTGGATGTGTGTCTGGATGTGTGTGTGTGGATGTGTGTGTGGATGTGCGTGCGCGCGTGTGTGTGTGTGTGTGTGTGTGTGTGTGTGTGTGTGTGTGTGTGTGTGTGTGTGTGTGTGTGTGTGTGTGTGTGTGTGTGTGTGTGTGTGTGTGTGTGTGTGTGTGTGTGTGTGTGTGTGTGTGTGTGTGTGTGTGTGTGTGTGTGTGTGTGTGTGTGTGTGTGGGCGTGCGGGCGCACGCGCGCGCGCGCATCCGCGATAACTCAAAAAAAAACTAACGGGAGACTTTCCAAATTTGGCAATTAAGATTTTCGACAACATTTTAGGTGACACATTAAATTTGGTGAATGTAGTACTACCAGATGAGACATAATGAATGAAAGAAGAAAGGTACAATTTCGGGGAAAAAAAAATAAAAAATTTTATTGCATTTCTGGACGAATCTCGACGAATTATAATGAAAAAAACATAACTTTATGCAAAAAAAAATCTGTCTGCATGTCTGTAGTATCGCACTAGCAACCACAGTTTTTGAGATAAAGCTTTCAAATTTGGTACACGTGTTCTAAAGGCCAAAGACAATGATAAATTCAGTGGTTAGCAATATTGGCCAGCTGAAAGGAGGTCCGCGGGACCCAAACTTTTTTTGTATTTGTCTTTACAAAAAAATATATTCTTGATGAAAGATTATAAATCATGTCTACTATTTCAAGCCAATAAAATATAATTTCCAATTACTTAAATAAAGCTGATGTAAACTGATTTTTTTTATACATTTGACCTCATAAAAAAGGGGGGTTAGGATAAATTTGACAGTTTAGCATTTGAAATGCTAATTTAGTTACAAAAATGTCAATGTTAATAAGAAGAAATTTTTAAAATATATGACATGAATTATTATTGACAGTATCAAACGACGCTGATAATTAATTATTTAAAAAATTTAATGAAACATTTCAAGATACGCTATTAAAATTTAATTGAGGTAAGTGAAGAATTAAATAGAATGATTTTTTTTAGATCCGGACGATATACATATACTGGTATAAGAAAGTTATATGCTGGGCACATCAGATATTTTTTTACATATTTTCTAAAATCATTTCTTTTCTGTTAAAAAATAACACGATTTTTTTATTTAGATACCTTTCCCTGTATATCACAGAAATACCAATAACAGGTTTTGATAAGAACTGCAAATACGAAGTTCATCCAGCTGACAGCAGTACAAATATGGCACTAGAGCTTGAAAAAATGTAATAGATGCGATCTTCGAAACACTTTCTCACACAAACTGTAAATATACAACCCACACCGTTTCCCCAGGGTCCTTATTCGAACAAAATTAGTTCTGTCGGCCTGTTAACACCTCCAGCAACGCCCCTACAAGAAATAACTATGGGCATAATAAAAAGTTATACGTTTCTAAAAGTTTAAGTCTTGTTATTGTGTACCTCTTGGAAAACGAAAGTCTCCCATCAGTTCCAGGACTTTTAACAAAGCACCTTTGTATTTCCTACAAAATATGGAGAAAATCTCGCAAGTTTAATATTGAACGGTGCACGTCGAGTTGGGATGCCGATGAACAATAATCTTCCTTTGTAAACGTATTTACCCAGGTAATTCTGCCTTTTAAGGTATTTTGCTCAAAGGATAAATTTTGTGTACACCGGAATTTACATCGATAAATTTTTAACTAAAACGACCTAATGCCAATTAAAATGATTGTTTTAAAGTAGAGCATCGAAAAAAATTAACTAATACGTACTTATGTTAGATACGGTTCTGAATTATAAAATAATATACACTAGTAGTTTTAATATCAATAATAATACTCATAAAGGTATAATAAAAAAAGTGAATACCAAAGTAGTCCAACAGAGAGGGCAAAAGTTAATTTATATCATCATCATAATGGATTATAAATTTGTATCATACTGTCATGATACAATACACAGATATGCCAATGCGCATGGAGGCGTGGCTTTCGATCCTAAACGTGACGTCAGTAGCGAGAAATTACCGAGGGTTTTGTAATCGCTTTAAAACGTTCTACACTTAATTAATAATAATTTAAAATAATATAGGAAATTTAATAGATACATTTTTATTTTAAATGTGTTGTACAAATATCAAAATATTTCAACTGAACTTGCTTCCGAACATAACCTCATAATTTATCTACGTTTAGTGGAAGAGATGTTTTAACTGCAATTATCACAGGAAACTGTGCTGTAGTGAGGAAAATTAAAGATTTACAACTTCTTGCTGCCTGTATAATGCTGACAGAAAACGATGCAATATAAATATTTCTGGTACCGTAAAATGGGGTCGATAGTTTTTAAAATCAGTGTTGAATTTAGAAATTAATTATCTTGTCACTGACATTAAATGACCATATTTTTAGAAAGATTGCGATAATGAATCTTTTTTTACTTTTTTGGTTGTCTCTATTGATCCTTCGATTGGAGTCAATGGAGACAGTAATTTATTTATCACTATAAATTCTATTTGACCAAAGTAAAACATATATAAATTCCCGGAGGAATTTGTAAGTATGCACAGGACGGACCGATGAATTCTATATTTTCTTTGAGCCACCCTCTAGGAGAATCCATTTTTTTTGTTCCTTTTTTACATTCTCCAACATCTCTGGATCATGTTTGGCATAAGTTTTCGCACCAGCATTGTCTCTATTAACCACGAAAAGTCTCAGAAAATTAGTTTATTTTTCTTATAAAATTTATTTCGGAATCTATTTATAAAAATTTTCCAAATTTTTTTATATCATAATCAAGAGAATCTATTTTGAGTTTTATTATAAAAGTTGTTTGTTTGTTTGAAAAAATTGAAACAGAATAATAATTAAAGTTTTTCAACCTACCTGTTTGTTGGTAAAAACATCACTCTTTTCAACGGCTTGAGCAAAACTAAATCGTTCCCAGTAATAAAACAAATTCATACTATAAGCTGTTAGAGACTTAAGAATAGATACTATTTATGGAAGAAAAATAATGTGCTTATTGTCCCTGCCACTATTACCAACCATTTTGACTCATTCCTGAATTCTGTCTTTCCATATGCTAGGCTCTATTGACTCCATTTTAAGGTTGTAAAGTGTTTCATTCAGATTATCTAAAAATATATTTCACATTTTATGCCTCTGTTACTAACAACAGGCTTGTTCATTGGGCATCCTTATTTTCAAATATGAATAGATAGATTCTTAGAAACGGACATATACAAGCATTGTAGAATGGAAAGAAAAACTTTTTATTCATTGATGGAGGATGGAGAATGTATTTATTACTAAATAGTCTTCTTCCTCGAATTCCACGTATGTATTATTAATAAAATAGTATCTTCGGGGGCACACAGCTCTGACCACTTTGCAATTTTAAACAATCAGCCAAGGACATAACCTATCTGCCATTTCTGTGTTTTTTTCAACTTCAACTGCAAAGTGTATTAAATACGATTTGAACGAAACAACTACTCAGCGGGCAAATACCCCGACCTTCAAATCATGATAGATCGATAGCCAATATAATTTGTCAATTCCTAACCAGACATAGACCGGTTTCGAACTTATTTGTTCTCCTCAGTATGCCATAGGTTATAGAGCAGATAAATGATAGTGGCCAACCTGCTAGTCATATATTAACTAAGGTAAATTGAGTAGTGGTGAGAGGTAAGAAACTGCAAAGTATAACTGATATCAAAGCTTGGTCCAAATATGTTACCATTTAATATCGCACTCCAATTATGACCAATTATGACCTGGTAGTATCGATTTATACGCTTGAATTAGTATAGTATTATGTTTTTTTAATAATCAATCAATTCAAAAGTAAAATTCAATCTATCTGTAAATAATATCATACACAATCCACTGTTTCACAAGATCTTCGTTTTTAGAAAATTGGAAATATCCTTTGGTTATTCGATTATAATTTCTACAACCAGATACAACGCAATTTTGCATCTTTAAAATACACAATAGTTGTCTTAACAGCACTGATACCTACTTAACACTAAAATCACAGTTTCAACAATTTAAATTTCTTGCCAAATTATCCTCGTCACTGACGTCATGCGTAGAAGTGAACGAAATTCGGTTGCCGGATTAATATACCGTTGTATTCGTATCATGCATACTACATAAGTGAATTAAGCATTAATTGCCATTGCCCACTAGTAAAGAATTTTTACCACATTAATTGAAATTCTTCTTGAGGCTGTGTGCATATCATTCGCAGACCGGTTTCTCGTTATTGTCGTCATCAGTATGAAGCACACAATGACAGCAAGAGAAATCTCCGACTTACTAGTCTCTACACGAAAGCAGAGTACAAATGTGTCATAGTAAACTCCATCTACCAGTGTCGGTCACAATGTAATATGAATTGGAAAATGCTGGACTAGCGATACCTACTCATAAAGATATAATAATTATTATTAATACCAAATTATTCCAACAGAAAGGGTAAAAGTTAATTTACAAAATAATAAAATGACAAGTTCGTGAAGCTCTAAGTACGTAAAGGCTGATTTAAGTACCAGGTGTGATGTTTTGAAATTAAGCACATTCTAGTTATGAAAATAATAAACGTATTATCCGTATTCTTTCATCACAGAAGGATTTTTTACAATTTGGTAAAGACCGTAATAAAGATAATTAAATTTTTAATACTTACATAATTTAAGGGTGGGTAAGTTTTTATAAACTAAACAAATTAAATGCATAAAAAGCGCCCAACTAAAGAGATTGTATTGAGAAGGTGCCGGAATTATTTGCCATTCTTCAGAGCGGGTACTTATTAAAAAAATATATAAATATAAATATAAACACATCCCATAAAATTCATGTGGTGTGTTATTTACATACCTATAATATATGCAATCATTTTATTCAACACTTTCATATAAAATGCTTTTTCAGTGACAAACAATAAAATAATTAAAATGTCATGTCATCGATGTTTTGTTAGTTGTCATTGTCAAAATCAACAGTGTATCTCAAAAATATAAAATATAAGTAGTTTGCCGCTAAGTAGGTTCTGAATTGATGTGCCGAGAAAGATGTGGTTGTTATCCATTTTATTTGTAACTAGGGGTCTGTTCAATAAACATTGTGTAATTAGCATCAAAACGAAGAATTGTGTGGTATGAAAATTCCAGCCGATATTTTGCAAGAAGCCAAAGAAGCTACAGTCAATTTAATTCCAGAAAAGTCCAAAATAATATAGAGTATCTACAAATTGAAAATGGGAGGAAAAAAAGAGGTGATAATGCTATAAACGAATAAGTGCTTTTAACTTACTTTCTACATTTTGGTAAAAAAAATTGCACCTTCTTCGATGTTGAATAAATATTCTATGATAATGATGACTTTAGAAGTATACAGGAATTTTAATAGAACAAGGTATGGAAAACTTGTGCCATATTTAAAAAGCCGATCAAGAAATGTTAAACTGATAACGCCAAAATTTTGGAAAGAGCAGACAATGAGCATCTTATGTCAAAAGTATTCTAACTAGTATTGTCATGAAATTAGCACAATATAAAATAACAACAAAGATTCATAATAATTCTGTGACAGTTTATAACTTTTTTATTTTTTGCTGGCCTCTCAACCCCTCTAGGCACTGACCCACCAGACATTTGCCCGGTTGCCTGTCGGTTTCATCCCACTTTGGCAAAGAAACAGAGATGTGGCTGCCAAGGCGGACATGAGCAGGCTACAAACGTTAATTCGTAACTCCATAAACACCGAAAAGAATCGGAAATGGGGTGGATAATTGCATTCGCTTAATCTGCGTGACGGTTCGTTGTGGAACATGACGAAGCGTATTGAAAACACGAGGCAGGTCATTCCAGTCATTCAGCCGCCAGACGACGCACTAAGAGATAAACCAAAAGCCAACCATTTAGCCGACCAATTTGAATCAGTGCACAATCACAATTACCAAAATAACGAAGATCACGACCATATCGAAAATATAATTCCGCAAATATGCGGTCATGGAATCCAAATTCCTATGACGCGACGACAAACTTTAGCAACCATGACCATGCCCGCGGAGCTGAAAAAGCTTATCAGGACTCTTGCAACAAGACAGCGCCGGGATCAGACGGTATCAATCATATGCTACTTAAGAATCTGCCGAGGTAAGGTATTGTCTACCTTATGCACATCACCAATGGCATTCTGCGTCTGTAACACTGGCCTAGCCAGTGGAAGAGTGCGGTAGTGTGTCCTATCTTGAACCCGAACAAAAATCCGAAAACGGCTTCTAGTTACCGTCCGATATCTTTACCATCGGTGGTATCTGAGCTGGTTGAAAAGGTCGTTCTGAAACGGCTAAACATCGCCCGGACGATCTCAAAATTAACGACGATTTTCAGTTCGGTTTCAAGAAGGGACGCAACACCACTCTGTAGATCGTCAGGATTGTCAATAATGTCAAGCGACAGTATAATCTCGACAAGAGCACCGCCATGGTATTTTTAGATAGAAAGCATTCAATACCGTCCGGTTGCCCGGTATCATATATAAACTGCACCGGTACCACTTTCCGCGCCATTTAACGTAACTGATACACTCTTACTTGCACGGCCGAACGCTGCGAGTGAGGGTGAACAAAACTCTATCAACACAGAGGAACATTAGAGCAGGCGTTCCGCAGGGATCGGTTATTGCGCCAAAATTATATAACATATACGTGTTCGACTATCCGCAGTTCTCGGACCCCAAGTTTGCGATGTACGTCGACGATACCACCATGTACTGCCACACTCGCGATGCTCAGACCACTGGGCAGCTGATTAGGGTGCACATGGTACGGACGTCGGAGTACTACGCCAAGTGGAAGGTGAAGGTGAACGTCGCAAAGTCGGTGGCACTAGAAAAACAATAAATAATAAAATAATTACACCTATTTCTATGGGGGGCAGCCAAATTGAGACGAAACAAGACGTAAAATATTTAGGAGCAACTTTGGATAAAGTATTTTATTTTTGGAAAACACATTAACGAGACGATACGAAAGTCTATTCCTTATCCAAGATTCTATACCCCCTGATGGCGGGGAATAGCAGAATAAACAGGGATAATAAAAAATTAATTTATACGATGATAGTGTGAGATCGGCCGTAGTATATGCTGCGCCGGCCTGGTTTCTGCGAGCGTGCCGACGCGACGTTACAAAAATTGCAAGTACAGGAAAACAAATTCCTTCGCCTCATAAATAACTCAACAAGACATACCCCCATACGGGAATTACGACAAATTTACAACGACATTGTACCCATAGTATATTATATCAGAGATACGTCTCAAAAATTTTACGAATTTAAATCTGATTGTCCACTAATCGCCAACATTACACAAATAAGGAAGTATAACGCTCCATTTCGAATAAAACACAAATTACCGTACCAAACATTGCAAATTTTCAGACAACATATTTAGACCACGCTCCTCCCACAAAATGGTACACTCCCACATTATGAAAAGGGACACCAGAATTCAAAAATGTTTCTCATCTTTCTCTTTTTTTCTTTCTGTTCGATGTTGTTTTCAAAATTCCCCACAAAATTGATTCCGAATTATAATCTAACCATCAGCAAATTTCGGCACATTATTATATACACTAAATATCATTAAATACCAAAAAATAAGCGGAGCTGGACATTCTCGTTTCCCAATACAGTATTGTTTAAAGGCGAGCTTTTTACTCTGACAGTTTGGCACGTCGAAGCATCGTCAAAATTCATAATTATTACATACAAATTTATACAATTTTGTATATTTTTTGCATTGTTTTAAAATTTTTATATCAACGGGCATGCTTTTACATGTATTTTGGATTTCTCAGTTTCGGCTTATTATACAATTTAAAAATGTCTTTTAAGTGTTGTATTTGTTGTGAATGTTTAAGCCTGGATCGGCCCCGCTCCGCCCGACCTAACCATTGCTCCGTCGTCGCCATCATACGCGGTTGGTAACGGACCGGGTGTCCGGCGAGGGCTATATACTAAGGCTGGGAATCGAATACGAATAATTCGAGTATTCGAATATTCGAATACGAATTATTCTAATGGGAAATTATTCGAATATTTTGAATATATTCGAGTATTCGAATATTCGATTATATTTGAGTAAATCTGAATATTAAAATATATTATTAAATTATGTACGAATAGGTATGCAGTATGCATCCAATCAAAGTAGCTGGATAGTAGGCATAGGTAGGTACCAATTCTAAAATTCAAATATATAAATATAGTTTAAAAAAACTAAAAAACACGCTTTTAAAGCACATCAAACTAAAAAGTGAAAAATAATTATTAATATAAACTGAAAATAATAATGAACGAAAAATACTAGTATTATTGTGAAAAAAGCGTGGGGTGCTCGATATACGAAAAATATTGCACAAAGCACCCCACGCTTTTTTCACAATAATACTAGTATTTTTCGTTCATTATTATTTTCAGTTTATATTAATAATTATTTTTCACTTTTTTAGTTTGATGTGCTTTAAAAGCGTGTTTTTTAGTTTTTTTAAACTATATTTATTTTTAACTTTTTTAGTTTGATGTGCTATGAAAGCGTGTTTTTTAGTTGTTTTAAACTATATTTATATTGCTTATTGATGCTGATATTATAACATATTACGATCCAACAGATATTTCTGAAAAAAAAAAAAAAATTTTTATTTCAGCCGTGAGGTTCGAACTCACGCCGGAGGAGTCTGTCGTTTCGCGTCGACTGCCTTAACCCACTCGACCACCGGGCTAATTAACAATTATGGAATCTACTGACATATTAAGCCTTTGCTTTCACGCAGGGATACGTGAGGAAAGGATTGGCGATCCTGAACAGGATAATGATATAAACTTATCAAATTATTGTATTGTTACCGGTTCTTAAGAAGTGTACAAAGTTTCAATTAAATCTGTCCGTTTAAAGTGGGTTAAAATCGAGTCCAAAGAGTCGGTTACAAACAAACAAGCAAACAAGCAAACAAACAAACAAGCAAACATACAGGTGAAGCTAATAAAAGCGTGTTAATAAATAGACCACATTAGTGGCACGTTTTACTCCCAGTCAAACTATTCCATCTGTTTTTCGCCTCGACCTTATTCTTACTGTACTAAGGCAGGGGTTAAAATTAAATTTTAAATTTTAGAAAACCTGTAAATATTTAACTGTTGACTTTTCATGTATTTGTTTTACCTTCGCAATCTGCGTCTTTTTTAAAAACATTCTAATTTTAGAGCACTTTTATGTTTTTCGAAAAGGAAAGATAGTTATGACACAGAAGTATAAACTAGCTCTGTTTTCGTTTTATTTAAGCTTCAATAGTTAAATGTGACCAATAGCGCCTCAATCCTAAAATAAAATACTAACTAAATAATTTTGACCCTTAAAGCACATGTACAAGAGACATACCCTATTGTGGGTATGGAAAGCAAATCAAATTGCCTGCTTAGTGGATTACGTCACGACTATTATTGTGATCTATCCAACCAAATACTCAAATAGAGTATTCACTATTCATTAGTATTCAGTGCTATACCTATTAATAATGAATATTCGAGGATCAGGATTATTCGGATACCTATTCGAATAATTCGGATTATTCGAGTATTCGAATAATCGAATTATTCGAACAGGTATTCGAATATCCGAATACTCGAATAATTCGAATATTCGAATATTCGAATACTCGAATAATTCGAATATTCGAATATTCGAATACCCGAATAATTCGAATACCTATTCGAATAATCCGAATATTCGAATATCCGAATAGTTCGAGTATTCGAATATTTTTTTCGAACGAATATTCGAATACTAAAACTGGAAAATTCCCCGCCTTACTATATCATTGATCTATTTAATTGTTAATAAAATTGTTTTGAATTGAATTGAATTGAATTGCAGGTCTCATCTAGGCCTGCCCTTGTATGAACCTTTTTGGTAGGACCCTGAGTTGAATCAAAAATATGTTTTTAAAAAAATTGTGTATGTTAAAATTAAATACGAATATATTTTCTCATATACTTAAGAACCCCTGATAAATAATAAAAAACAAACTAAGAAAAAAATGTGCCCAGCTATTGCTCGCTACTTATTTTCCATTATAAGAAACTCGCATACTTCAATTTAATTTCTCATTCGATTTCCACATTCAATCTTCACCATGAGGATTCCAATTTTATATGCATTACTTCCGGTCAGAATAAGCAAATAATCGGTATATCACTTTTTTCTCGTCCGATATGTCCATTATATGTTAAAAGACGCTTACAGACCTTATATTCGTGCATTTGCAATAAAAAAGCTCCCTCTGTGAATTTCGTTAGTAACCAGAGGAATAGCAAAGTCAATGAACCTTAATCTTATATTATTATCTTATTTATGGGAAAATAATAATAATTAAAATAAAAATATGAAATATAGTTTTTTTTAAAATAAACTTAGTCCGTTTATTACATTGCAGTTCTCCCATGGCATAACGAATTAAAATTACATAAATATTATATTGACCGTGACCCTAATTTCTTCTATATGAACCACACTTAGTCTCGTTATTACATAATAACTACTGTATGGAACAGGTAGGTGAGAGAACAGGTCTCGAAACACTCACTTTTTTTACAATAGTTTTCCATTTCATCCAACGTGCTTATTAATTACATGCACCCGTTAATTATTCAAGTTCACGTCAGGCAGTTAACCTGTATAATATGTACAATAGTTTATATTTATAAAATTTTGTCAGCCATGCGGAATATTACCTAGAACTCGTCTATTTTCAAAAAAACATTATTTGCAAGTTTTTATAAGTAGTTGTAAAAAAATGGATTTAGGTTATATGTACAGGGTGATCAAAAATATGATTAAAAAATAAAAATTTTAAAAATTTATTCTTTGGTCATCCAAAATATAAAATAATTTTGAAAGATTGGTATACAGGGTGGGGCAATAGTGCGTCGGACATCGATATCTCTCGAGTTCTATGATAGCTAGAAATTTTTTTAAAAAATTGCAAGTAAACTAGATAAAAAAGTCTATAACTGGAAATTATTTTCGAACATACAGGGCGAGCCAAGACGAAATTACAGGATCAAGTCTCTACAGGCTCTATTCATTCCTAAATTATTATTGGCTATCTCCCAACCACTTTGATGTAATGAATTTTTTTGTTCAAATAATGCCATCTGCAGATGAATATTAAAAAAATCACCACAGTCACAATTATGTGTTTTAAGAAAAACTTATGTGAATACCAGTTACGAGACATCTAATTAATGTTTTTGAATCATTTTCATTTCCTAGAAATGTACAAGGTGGCCAAAAATTAGTATTCAATTAAGAACTTTTTAAATTGAAGTTTCTCAATTTTTTCAAATAGAACACCCTGTATATTTTTCAACGATGTGATGTAAAAATGAAAAACGAACATTTTTTGTAAGTACTTCCCTATGGTTATTGCAACCATTTTCGTTTTATTGAGCAATAATTACAACATTCAAAAATAAACTGATAAAAAAAGAGGTTTCTTCAAATAACTCAGTAGAAAAAATTATAATAAATGTTTCACATGTTGGCCATTTTGATTGACACACATCTCTATGAGCTTTTGAAATGAGGTTCCCACTGTTTCTAAAACTGCCGGTGTGATAGATCTAAAGGCAGTTATTATTCTTTCCTTCATATTTTGTTCTGTTGTTGGTGTGTCTCTATAAACAATTTCCTTCACGTATCCCCATAAAAAGAAATCCAATTTTGTAAGATCTGGGGATCTAGCAGGTCATTTAGTGGGTCCATTTCATCCAATCCATTGATGAGGGTAGGTATTATTTAAGTGGTGTCTACCTGCATTTCAATAATGTGGTGGAGCACCATCTTGCTGAAACCATATCCTATTTCGAATTCTTCCAGGGAGATTTACCAATAATTGTGGCAGATAGTTTTCCAAAAAATGAAGATAAATAGCTCCAGTCAATGTACCATCAAATAAATGTGGCCCTATTACATGTTCTCCAATAATTCCTCCCCAAAAGTTTATAAACCATCTGTGTTGGTTATCAACTTGCATAAAAAAGTGAGGATTTTCCGAAGCATAATAATGGAAATTGTGCCTATTAACAAATCCATTTTAATGAAAAGTTGCCTCATCAGTGAATAAAACATTATTGAAAAAGTTGACATAAACTTGCATTTTACCTCTGGCCCAATTACAAAATTGTAGGCGCTTTTGAAAATCGTCATCAGATAATTCCTGGTGCATCTGAATATGATATGCATGCAACTTATTTGTTTTTAAGATTCGACCCACAGACCGTCTACGTATTCCTACTAATGAGGTCACTTCTCTTTAACTTTGAACATGGGGACTTTCAACCGTTGCCAGCACCACAGAAAACTCATTTTCTTCGTTCACAACACGTTTTATTCTTTCTCTTTTTTTTATAATCGACATTTCCAGTTTCCAGAAATCTATCGAGAAGGTTTTGGAAGCTGCTAACATCAGGAAGCCTTCCTTCAGGATAACGTTAGTGATAAATTCTATTGGCAAGTAAACAATTTCTGTCTGACTCGCCCAAAACAAAAGTCATGTCTACAAGTTCCGCTTTATTAAAATTCATATTGTAAAATTACAAATATTTTAAATTCAATACAAATTGTAACTAACGACCGATAAGTGTGATAAATGCTCCTTTGTACACGACAATTTATACCAAACTGGTCCCACTAAATGGCCTCATTTCACAATTGCATAAAGACGTGTGCAATCAAAATGGGCAACACGTCGAACACCTATTATAAATTTTTCTAATGATATATTTGAGGGAACCTCTTTTTTTAAGTTTATTCTTGAATTTGACACTTATTTATTTATAAAACGAAAATGGTAGCAATTAGCCATAGGGAAGTACTTACAAAAAAATGTTCGTTTTTCATTTCTACATCACATCGTTGAAAAATATACAGGGTGTTTCATTTGAAAAAATTGAGAAAATTCAATTTAAAAAGTTCTTAATTGAAAAATAAACACATTTATTTATAAAACGAAAATGGTTGCAATTAGCCATAGGGAAGTACTTACAAAAAATGTTCGGTTTTCATTTTTACATCACATCGTTGAAAAATATACAGGGTGTTCCATTTGAAAAAAATTGAGAAAATTCAATTTAAAAAGTTCTTAATTGAATACTAATTTTTGGCCACCCTGTACATTTTTAGGAATTGAAAATGATTCAAAAACATTAATTAGATGTCTCGTAACTGGTATTCACATAAGTTTTTCTTAAAACCCATAATTGTGACTGTGGTGATTTTTTTTAATATCCATCTGCAGATGGCATTATTTCAACAAAAAAATTCATTACATTAAAGTGGTTGGGAGATAGTCAATAATAATATAGGAATGAATAGAGCCTGGAAAGAGGCTTCAAAAAATGTACTGATATACATAGCATTCCATTTAAAAAAAGTCACTTGGTCATGTAATTTCGTCTTGGCTCGCCCTGTATGTTCGAAAATAATTTCCACTTATAGACTTTTTTATCTAGTTTACTTGCAATTTTTTAAAAAATTTCTAGCTATCGTAGAACTCGAGATATCGAGGTCCGACGCACTATTGCCCCACCCTGTATTTCTCAGTCATTTCTTCCTTCCGGTGTGGACGGAAATTAAATGTGATACCGACTTGTTTTATCCAAAACAGCATAAGCAGCCACCTAGAAAATCTTGGAACCCTTCTTTTCTCAGAGAAGAAGAAGAAGATAGCGTCAGAAATATTACAATGTACAAAGAACAAGGCAAATGTAAAAAATACATTCATTTTTCAAGAAACTATCTAGCTAACTTTTTTAAACTGAAGTGGGTTGGAACCTTTGATGTGCGCGTTTCGCCAACCAAGTTGGCATCGCGATGCCAACTTGGTTGGCGAAACGTGTGTCGAGTGCAGTATACGGTGTTTTGGTGTTTCGTGGAAAATTACGTCTGTGTTAAATTTTTTTAAAATAAAAACCCTATAAATAATTTCTTTGAAAATTCTATTATTACTTTTTTAAATACGGAAATTTTTTATATTTTTAATTTTTTTGACAAGTATTTTAAAAAAAATGAAATAAATGCAGATAAAGAAGCCTAGAGACATTCAAAGTTGTAGATTGTAGATATTATTAATATTCATAAAATTTCATTCTGAAATACTAATTTTATAAATACCTTAACAGATAAAACATTTTAAATAACTAAAACTAGCAAGATGATTAAAATAGATGCTCGATATGTCCTCTGGTTTTAGTTCGACATAATGTTATCTGGTTGACAAGTTCCTTTAACACATCAATATAGTTCGAGAAATCGGTATAATAACGGGACGTGCGGGACAAGACGCTACATGAGGGCGGGAAATATCTAATACATGACATCTTCCGTCTTTTACACCGCTTACATTAAAGCGAGAAAGATGATTGTTGTCTTTGTTGGCATGCGACCAAGGCGGAGTTTCGTTTACATTCCTTGATAGTTCAGGTCCGCACTTACTTTTTTTACCGATTTGTTTAGCATAATATCTGTTTATTTGCTATATTTTTTATTTAGGGTTCTGTTTCATGGCCTTCAATGGGTAAAAGTAAAATCGGCTGCTAGTGGTGCATTCTTTAACGGAGTTTATATTTTCAAAAACGATTGTATGTACAGAGAATTGTTTTCTCTCTTAGGGTCGCTATTTAAATAAAAAAGTGTCACTTTTTTGTCAAACAGGAAGCCACCAATATGTTCTTCATGTCAAAAAAGACAATTTATGTGGATGAAATTTCATCGAAATCTATAACAAGGACGTTTAGTCTAAGTAATAGCGTGCAAATTTGATAATGAAAGGTTACCGTCTGCCGGTAGGTAATCAAAGACACCATATGAGTACCATACTTTTTCTCTTTTGAACTTTTTGGTATGGTGGCTGGATACGGAGGGGGAACATTTTTTTTAATCGAGTGGTTACCAATATTTGTCCGTATAGATAGCTAGAATATGTACTCCAAATTACGCTGGCAGACAAAACGGTAACCGGAAATTGAAAAAAAAAAATTTTCTAGTTACCGTACCAAACTTAGCTCAAAATGTTTGTTCTGGTGTGTATAGTACTGTACTATAGTGGCAGACATTTCAATGTGGCGAAAAATGGATCAAAATTTGAAATGTTGATAAAAAAATAGCCAGCCAGCCAGCTTATGCTTCACAAGGCACTAAAAAACCCTAATCTTGGCAGGCAGACATTTTTGCCAAATTTAACCCCCCAAATCACCGTTTATAGCAGGGTTGTGATGATTTAAATCAATCTGAATTAAATCGTGATTTAAATCATGATTTAAATCAACTGATTTTTTAAATTTAAATCATGATTTAAATCAAGTTGTGTAAAGCCAGTAAATCAAACTTCAGAAAATTCAAATAAAAAGTATAGTTTATTTAAAAGCTAGATACAAATTAAACTGAAAAAAAAAATTCAAATAAAAAGAAGCAAAGAACAGTTAGGTAACACATATAAAACAAAAGTTACCTTCTTAAATGTACATTATAAATTAGGTACCTACTTAAAAGCAGAAACATAAAGTAAACAAATTAAACAAAACTCTAAAAGAAAATAAAACATGATTTACTCCAAAACAAAAATTTTAAATTATGTTAATTATTGTAAAGTTTGTGCAGAAAAACTAATTTAGCTGCTTTTTAGGTCTCTAAACGTCCAAGATCCCCTTAAATAAAATAAACAGTTATTTAGTTTTGGAATACTTGTAGTTAAATCAACTTTTTGCACTTTTCATGATGGCCTTTTAATCTTTGAACAAGTCCTTGCATTTCTTTTTTACAATTTTTACACACCGCTCTGGTAGTTAGAGAATACAAAAAAATAGTGTATGTAAAAATCTTATTTGTTTTCAAAAAATTAGAGTAGAACTGAAAAAAAATCAAAAAAATAAAAATAACCGATTTCTTTGATTTTTTTAAATAAAAATCATTGATCATTGATTTTTTAAAAAAATCATGATTTTTTCCAAATCCTGCTTTATAGGATTATAAAAGCTAAAATTTGTCGTATTTTTTACTGTAATGACATATTCAAAAGATGTTTTTTAATATTTATAAGAAAAAAGTACAGACACGAAAATCCGATTTTTTTCAAATTTTTCAGGGGTAGTTTGCGGGGGTTAAATTTGACAAAAATGTCTGCCAGGCAAGGTTCAGGTTTTTTAGTGCCTTGTGAACCATAAGCTGGCTGGGCAAACGTTTTTTTAATTTTAACTATTTTTTATAACATTTCAAATTTTGATCCATTCTTCGCCATTTTGAAGACAAATTGCTCAAAAACCGATCGATAGAAATGTCTGCCACTATAGTACAATACTGAACACACCAAAACAAACATTTTGCGCTAGGTTCGGTCCGGTAACTAAAAATTTCTTTTTTTTCAATTTCCGATTACCGCGTGCCGACCGGAAATTTTGTTTGCCAACGTAATTGGGGCATGTGGAGTACATATACTAACTACCTCGATTAAAAAAAAAATGTTCCCCCACCGTATCAAAAATTTCAAAAGAGGAAAAAGTATGGCACTCATTATGGTACCTTTGATTACCAACTGGCAGACGGTAATCTTTCATCGTCGAATTTGCACGCTATTGCCTAGACTAGTTATAGGCTTGCATCTTGTTTGAAATTCACCCGGTATACATACAACTAAATTTCGTGTGAAAGATAAGCATGATTGCGTGTGTGGGTATGGTCCTAATGGTCGATCCATATGACCGTACGCAGTACTGAGAGTATAAATTTTATACGTATAGTTTATTTTAAACTTATTTGCAACATAGAAAATCGTAAAAAATGTCAGCTTCTTTGACGGCGGCAAAAGGATCAAAGCAGCCGAAGTGTTTTGTGTTGCAAATAAGTTTGAAATAAACTACACAAACGCAGTTGAATATTAGAAATGGAATGGATACACATTTATTTCTTCGTTGACAGTGCATTCGCTCTCCTTCACCTTTAATTATAATTTCAAGCCCCTCTTTTAACCAGTCTGTTTTATGCTCATTAATTCAAACATGTTCTGCCAGTTTACCAAATTACAATGTTGTTTTTGTGTTCCTTTATATTAGCAGTTCACGCTCCGTCACAGGTAATCACCCTGTTCGAGAGGTTGAATTCTAATTTTAATGTCTATGAGTGGAGAGAAACGTAGATGTTTCTTCTTCTCAAATTACGAGTATAGTCGTAGAATACTCTATATTTTTTATTTAAAAATATGCGATTAAGAAATATAAGATGATTGTTAACTTTGTAGCAGAATACAATATTAATTTTTAGTCACTTTTAATACTAAATTGTTATTAATTTTTTAAACCAGAAATTGCTAATGTTAATACATTTCTAAAACGGATATGAACTGAATTTTAAATAATATTCCGTGAACACAAATGCTAATATTATTTCACGCGCTACTTGTGCTTCTTTATATAGAATTGCATTTAATCTAGTATTATAATTTACGATGGGAAAGAAAGTAAGTTGAATGCTGAATGAACTGGGTGGTACATGTACAGCGTTATTCATTATAAATTACCCAACCCTTATCATCGTTATTATTGCCTATAGAAAAAATAGTTTTAAAAAGTTGTGTAGTTGACTGAATTTTGTTAAAATGTACAGTAGAGTGCAGATTTCAGGGCATACAAAAAATAATATATTTTTTTAAATGGGATACCCTGTATATTATTAAAATTTTGGAATGATCCTTTGCTCCTGATTTCAAAAATATGCCACTAACAGTCCGGATTTGATCCCTATAGATTAATTTTTTTGTGGATTTCTAAATCACATTGTCAATAATAATAATAATAATAATAATAATATTCAAGTCATTAAAGACAGGATTCGACTTGAAATAAACAATCTGAGTGTAAATAATGAAGCCATTTCCGGTGCAATTATAAATATAAGAAGACGTTATCAATTATGCATTGACAGTAATGGTGGACACATCGAACATCTTTTATGAGATCATTTATTTATATTTAAATTTTCTAAATAAATCTTTGTTATCTATTTTGTATAAATATTTGTTTTTTTTCTTCCTCACTGTAAACCATTTTAATTATATCATTAAAGAAATGTCACTTATCAAACATAATAGTTGTCATTTTCATAGCTTACTTTAATAATGTTACCTTTTCCATATTTACAGTAACTATTTTAACTAAGATATTCGACGTTTAATAACTCAAAAACGGTATATGGTAGGGGTAACGTATGGTATATTCTTGAAATCAGGAACAAAAGATCATTACAAAAATTTAATAATATACAGGATATCCTATATAAAAAAAAGTATTATTTTTTGTATCTCCTGAAATCTGCACGTTACTGTACTTGTGATAGCATTTTAACAAAATTCAGTCATAACCACACAACTTTTATTTAAAACTATTTTTTTTTTCTATATTCAATAATAACGATGGTAAGGGATGGGTAATTTATAAAAAATAACCCTGTGCATGTACAACTTACAAAAAATCCTAAAATATACATACAGACAATTGATTTGTGCACGTCATTTTTTTTGTTTCTTCATTTTTGTCCATAGCTTTCATTTTGGTATAAACAGAGTGGAACAACTTCGTCCGACTTCGATATCTCGAATTCTATGATAGCTAGAAACTTGATTTAAAAATATAAGTAAACTAGACAAAAAAGCCTATAACCAGAAATTGTTTTTGAATGCACAGGGTGCGCCAAGAAGATTCTACAGGGTCAACTAACATGTATATAAAAAATAACACTACAATCACAACTGCCGATTTTAAGAAAAAATATGTTAGTACCAGTTATGAGACATTTGTGTGATGCCACTCAACCAATTTTACTTCCTAAAAGTGTACAGGGTGGCCAAAAATGATGTTTAAATTTCCAACTTTTTGAACTTTTGAATTTTTTCAATTTTTTCAAATGGAACACCCTGTATATTTTTGGACCATATGATGTAGGATTGAAAAACGAACATTTTTTGTACGTACATTCCTATGGCTATTTGTGACCATTTTCAATTTATTAAAACATTAATTGCAAAATTCAGCAATAAAAATTAAAAATGAGGGTTTTTTTCAAATAATTTAAGAGAAGGTATTATGATGCACATAAAAATATCACACCAACAATCCAAAATTTGAAGGAAAGAATAATAAATGCTGTTAGAAGGATCACTCCGGCAATTTTATGAACAGTAGAAACCTCATTCCAAAGACTCATAGAAATGGGTGTCTATCAAAATAGGCAACATGTGGAGTACTTTTTATAATATCTAATTTTTATTGCTGAATTGTGCAGTTATTGTTCAATAAATCGATAATGGTCACAAATAGCCATAGGAATGTACGTACAAAAAAAATGTTCATTTTTGAATTCTACATCACATCGTTCAAAAATATACAGGGTGTTCCATTTGAAAAAAATTGAGGAAATTCAGTTCAAATAGTTGTACATTTATTTTTGTCCACCCTGTATACTTTTAGTAAGCGGAAATGGCTTAGTGTCATCACACAGCTGTCTCATAACTGGTACTAACGTATTTTTTCTTAAAATTGATAATTGTGACTGTAGTGTGTATGGCATAATTTCAACAAAGAAAAAAAATCATTACATCCAAGTGGTTTTCTTCTTATATTTGAAAAGAGCGATAAAAACTGAATTCAACTATGTACTTTTTATTTTACCACAGACAATTTTACTACTAAAATTTTAATTTCAAATTGTAGTTTATGAATTATGACGTAATAAAATTAATAAAATGCGTCTGATTCCATTGTGTACCCCCAAAATGCTCATAAATTACAATTTGAAATTAAAATTTTGGTAATAAAATTGTCTGTAGAAATATAAAAAGTACATTGTTGAATTCAGTTTTTATCGCTCTTTTCAAATATGGAAAGAAATTTTAAAAATTCAGATACGTATACAGGGTGTTGGTTTGAGGATGGAAGAATTTGTTAATTTTTTTATCAAACCGGACCTGGATTTCCTTTATTGTTAATGCCTTAGTGGATTCGTCAAGTGATGGAGAATATGTGTGTAAATACAAAAAAATATATACAGGGTGGTTCGTAAGTTATGAGTCAATAAAGCAATAGGTAAAATTGAAAATGACCCTGTATCTCGGTTATAATGAGCGAAAGACCCAATAAGTATGGGTTATTTGGAACCACCTCGTTGATCCTTATCCACAGTTGACGTATTTCCCTTTCCCAATGAAACACCTTGTACCATGACGTAATCTCCCCAAGACCGTATATGCCGAAAAGAATTTTGTATGAACTTTCATAACGAATTAGTGAGGGTTAGTTTGTTCTAAAAGCGGTTGTCACTCTCATATTGCGCGAGTGAGAAAGAGTGAGATAGAGATAAATATGAATCGGATTTCAAGGTTCTTGTAGTTTACTGGATGGAATATGTCATTTAGAGCGACAGTTTTAAATTTCAATTTTCTAGTGCTTAGAAACAAGACGAATTCCTCAAAGAAAAAATCCTCACAATTTCAAGTTACACCATTATTTTAATACATCAAGGGTAAATAAAAATATCAGTTTATATTTTTAGGATGTCTATTTTATTATTTGGTTTATTTTATATGTACGTCAGCACCAAATATCAATCAAGAAATTTTATTAATGTTCTTGTAATCATTATAAAGGGATTTTCGATTTCTTGATGTTGTTTGGTTAACCTCGTATTTTGGGCTTTTGGTTTACTCCAAATCAAATCAAATCAAAAAAAATTTATTAACAATTAAATAAACAACAAAGTATATAGCCCGCACCCGACAACCGGTCCGTTGCCGACCTGGCATCCCCGCGTATGGCGACGATGAGGAAGTTGCTAGGTCGGGCGAGCGGGACTGGTCCGGGTTTAAAACTAAAACAGTAACAAAATACAATTCCTAAACATAAAAATTTAAATTGTATAATATAATCATTAAACATATAATATAATCATTGAACGACACATGCTTTTGCATGCGTCGTTGGCAAAAAATCCTTAAAATATTGCTAAAAAATATAAAAATGGTGTAAATTAGTATATTATAGTATATACATTTGGAATTTTGAGGATTCTCGAACTGTCACAGTAATAAAACTCGCTTTAAAACAATACCAAATTGGGGAAGTGAGAATGTCCAGCTCCGCTTATTTTCGCTTAGGGAAAAATTCTTGTGTATAATAATGTGTCGCGATTTACTGATGATTATTTTATAATTTGAAATAAAATTTTGAGGGAAATTTAGACAACAAAAATGAACAGAAAGAAAAGAAGAAAAAAGTGAAAAATTTTTGATTTAGATGCCCCTTTTATATAGAGGCGTGTCCTTCCTTTTTTTGTGGGAGGTGTTTATCTACAGGGGTTGCCTGAAAATTGATAACGTCTGCTACGGTAATTTGTGTTTAATGCGAAAAGACGCAAATTTATGTGAACTATCAAAGAGTTTAAATTCGTAAAATCTTTGAGAGATGTTTCTGTCATAGTCCACTATGGGTACAATGTCGTTGCAAAGTTCTTGTAGTTCCCATATGGGGGTATATCGTGTTGAGTTACTTATGAGGTCTAGAAATTTGTTTTCTAATACTTGCAATTTGTGTAACATTGTCGCACTCGCGGAACACCAAGTGGGCGTAGGATATATTAAGGCCGGTCTCATTGTCATCGTATAAATCAATTATTTATTATCCGTGTTTAGTCTGCTATTCCCCGCCATCAGGGGGTATAGACTCCTGGACAAGGAATAGATTTTTCGTATTGTCTCGTTTACGTGCTTGCTAAAATAAAGTCCTTTATCCAAAGTTACACCTAAATATGTCACGTCCTGTTCGTCTCAATTTGGCTGCCCCCAATCGAATTAGGTGTAATAATTTTATTATTCGTAAATTTTCAAGTGAAGGCTAGTGTGCATGAAAAAAGAAGGAAAACGATTGCTCTTTCTGCTTCTAAAGCTATGTATTGGATGTGTTTTCAAAGCTCCTAAAAGAGTAAAATCAAAGGTGTTTTTTAGCAGAAATTGTTATTTTCCATGGGCAGAAGAAGTAGACACATAGTTGTTTCTAGAAAAGATCAATGCATATGTATTAGGAGGGTTTCGACAGTACAGCTTGTTGGATCAACACTACATCATTTTTGCGTTTGTCAAAGAACAACTAATTTCTTCAATCCTGATCTATATTTCAACAGATATGATGATCAGATTGGAATACTTTGTTCGGTTCTTGTTTTTAATAAGTTCAGCAACTCTTCTATCACAGTAAAGGAAGCAGGTTATATATATATGTATATACAGTACGATATTTTTGGATACCGATGTTTTTCTCTCCGATCCTCGATATTTTGTACCGGTATTACAGTTTACGATACGGTACGATACAATACCTTTTTAACCAGTACCTAACGCTATCGACTTTTCAGAAAAATATTTTTGTTTGTAATACTTTTATATTATTATTACTTTAATAGTTTTGTCAAACCTTAAAGTTAATCTTAAACTTTAGTTTCCGTTTCCGTATCTCATTCCAAATGAAACACCATCTTATCATCGTTACCGTCTATTGAGAACCAGGATGTTACCTGATAATAATTACATGTATTCGCAAATGTTGGTGCTTTAAATAGTTCTATTTAGCGTTGTTACAACCGTTTCGTTTAAAATGTTATAAAATGAAACGCATTTTAAGTTAACACATTCTATGAATAAATTTCTAGAAGCTGAACTTTTAATCGACTTTATGGCTAACTTATTTTACGAACTGTAGGTGCTCAACATTTTCATAACATCAAGTCCTATGTTATACCGCTGTAATTTAATGCAGTATTATCACCTATTCAACTTTGCCTTTGTTCGGTACATATTGCCTCAAAGCAGATGTTTATGAATAGAAGTTTTAATTACGAGCTATAATATCTAATAACACTGAGCGATGAGGATTGGACGTTTTGTGAAAATTTAGGCTTTTGATGCTTCTGTCAATAATGTATAAACTTGTTCTAAAATAGCCTAACCTCACTTCTGACCTAATTGACCGTATAGTGAAGGAGGAATCCAACCACGTAAAAAAATACAGGGCGTTCTATTTTAAAAAGCAGAGTTTTTCCCATTTGAAATTCGCATTAATTGACATGCCGTCATGGACACACTGTAAAATAGAATAATGTAAAAAAGGTACTAATACTTAGCGTGTAGTATGAACTAAGAATTGTATAATATTTGCTTACCCAGCTTCATTTCATAGGTAAATTATTAAACGGACCCCCTATAAATCCTTAAATTTCTAGAAAATGTTAAATAACTTGGCAACGTTGCATGCAAATCCAAAAAAACAAAACATCACTGTATAATACTCTTTTTATTTAATAAAATGGTGACAAAATATACAGGGTATTCCATTAAAAAGAAAGTAGTTTTTTGTGTGTAACAGAAAATTTAAGCACCCTGTAGATTTCACAATAATTTTAAATGATTAATCTTATCGACCCAAAAAACTTTTGTGATTAATATATTGTTGTATATATATATATATATATATATATATATATATATATATATATATATATATATATATATATATATATATATATATATATATATTTGTTTTTCAGGTTTTCGCGGGTGGTGAATGTTAAATTCGTTTTCCGGGTATACTCCCGCGTAGGTGATAGGCCCCGAGAGGGACCGTGGTTGTCTGAACGACGTTTCGGCAGAATCTCATCTGCCATCTTCAGGTTCTAACCGTTAACTGCTTACTGCGGCTTCTGGTTACTCGAACTGAAATTCAGTTCGAGTAACCAGAAAGCCGCAGTAAGCAGTTAACGGTTAGAACCTGAAGATGGCAGATGAGATTCTGCCGAAACGTCGTTCAGACAACCACGGTCCCTCTCGGGGCCTATCACCTACGCGGGAGTATACCCGGAAAACGAATTTAATATATATATATATATATATATATATATATATATATATATATATATATATATATATATATATATATATATATATATATATATATATATATATATATATATATATATATATATATATATATATATATATATATATATATATATATATATATATATATATATATATATATATATATATATATGCACTGTGTCCAAGATAAGAATGCCCAGCATGGGCATCTTGGAAATAATAGGAGATACGAATTCGGTTAAATGGGGAAAAAGTTGCGTAATTAGGATACTGTCACAATGGTCTTAACCAATGTCAAAAATTATTTTTCGTTTTTGAATTATTTCGAAAACAGTAAATTTTTGAAATTTGCTTTTAATTTTTTTTCACGTTATTATCAAAAATATGAAAAAACAAACAAAACATCCTCGTTGTACTTTCCAATGAACTTTAACGTGGCAATGATATTTTCGCCATCCGACGTTTCGTGATCGTAGAACCATCATCAACTTCTTTTTTTAAATACGGACCTGAATTTTTTTACGGATTTTGAATAAATTCTTCATTCTAAATTCACCTATGTATTACTCATAGAGCTTACAACATGTTTTTCTCTAGTTATACTCGTTACTAGGATTTATGAAATGAATAAATAATAAATTTAATCTGAGAACTAGATACAAATACAATTTATCAGGTATTCGTCCATCTAGTACGTTAAATAATAATCAGTTAACAAAACAAATGGTTTAATACTGAATAATAATAAATTAATTACATATGTATTAACCTCAGTAACTGCACAGATATAAACAATCGATTTTATTAAAACCATAGATGTCAAACCTCTAATAAATGTTCAAAATGGGAACCGTTATTTTCTAAACAAAGAAAGCATCTTCGTATAGTAGAGTCTAAAGCTCTAGTTAGCATTTCTGGAGTAATGCTGTTAAATGCTTCGGTAACAGATGCCTCTAATTCTTGTTCATTTTCAAAATTATGCCTATATACGAAGATTTTGATATATCCCCACAGAAAAAAATCCAACGGCGTCATATCCGGCGATCGTGCTGGCCAGGATACTGTTGAATGAGTGCCAATCGATTTTTCTGGGAACCGATTGGATAAATATTCTCGAACAGCCCTAGAATTATGTGCTGGAGCACCATCTTGTTGGAACCAACAATTCTGAGAATCAGCGAGAGATAAGTTGTCTAGGGCGTCTTCAAGATAAGTGTCAAGTAAGTTCTGATAACGTTGGGCAGTCAATCAGTCATGGTAAATAAAAGGGCCTCAATTCTTGTACCAAAAATGGCAACCCACATATTAAAATCAAAGCGGTGTTGGTGTCTGGCTGGTTTGAACAAGTGTTGATTTTCTCGGGACCAATAATGTGTATTTTTTCGATTAAAAATACCATTATTAGTGACCATACTGTCGGCTGACCAAATTACTTTATGAGGAAAATGTTCATCATCTTGGCATTTCCTAGTATACCACTCACAGAATGTCCTGCGTCTTTCTTCGTCGCCTGGCCTAAGTCCTTGACAAATTCTAAATTTATAAGGATGAAACCAATGTTTTCGTAAAATAAAACTGGACGTGGATTTTGATATCCCAATAGCTCGTTCAATTTCTCTAGTTGATACACGTGGATTTTCAGTAACTGTCAACAATACACTGTTTACTTTCTCTTCATTACATGGTTTTTGTCGAGACCGAATGGGTTTTCGGAAAGAACCGTGTTCTTTAAAATTTGACACTAACCTTCTAAAAATTCTTTTATCAGGCTGCCTTCTTTCTGGGTATCTATCGAGATACAATTTCTCAGCATCAACACAATTTCGGTGGCACAAAATGTAACATCTTACCATATCAAATTTTTCTTCAATCGAAAACGAATCCATTAGTATAAATATGTATAAAGACAACAAAATGAAACAACGACTATTTATGAATATGACAGATCGTTAAACTCAAACAATCATTGTTTTTACCAGCCTACTTATCACTAAAAAAAGGTAACTCAACGTGTAGCACATTGAGCATATTTTTTTTGCTTGACTTTTATCAGTTTAAATGAAATAATCTTTAGTCGAAGTCGTGGTATCACTTTTGAATTTAGAGTGTTCACATTTATGAGAAATGTAGATTGATGAAAACGTGATCGGATTTGCCGATTTGCTTGCTCCTAATCAGTATTTAAAAATAAACGATTTAAAATTTATTTCTTGCCTTATTTTCCGTTGCTGAAGGCTGAAATAATTAATGCATTTTATTTGCAACTTTCAAAGTAAAGGCCGTATTACATAAATCCTAGTAACGACTATAACTAGAGAAAAACATATTGTAAGCTCTATGTGTAATACATAGGTGAATTTAGAATGATTCAAAATCCGTAAAAAAAATCCAGGTCCGTATTTAAAAAAAAGAAGTTGATGATGGTTCCACGATCACGAAACGTCGGAGGGTGAAAATATCATTGTCACGTTAAAGTTTATTAGAAAGTACAATGAGGATGTTTCGTTTGTTTTTTCATATTTTTGATAATAACGTGGAAAAAAAAAGCGAATTTCAAAAATTTACTTTTTTCGAAATAAATCAAAAACGAAAAATAATTTGTGACATTGGTTAAGACCATTGTGATAGTATCCTAATTACGCAACTTTTTCCCCATTTATCCGAATTCGTAACTCCTACCATTTCCAATATGCCCATGCTGTGCATTCTTATCTTGGACACAGTGTATGTATTTATAAAGGAGTTAATAAAAAAAACGTTGAAAACAGCAAATACTCCCTCGATTTTGCTTTAGGACCATGATCTGTTCTCAACCAAAGCAGCCTTTAGATGTTTTATTTATTTACTTATAAATATTTAATATATAAAAACTGCTGTGGCAATAATAAAATCCACATTTTACATCAGAAAGGGAATCTATGTAGCCACTAGAGATGAATTTTCATTTAATGTCAAAAACAAACAGGTAATTAAATTATGACCTAAATACAGAAATTTGCACAGCATATCACATAAATATTTATGGCCATCCATATCTTCGTGTAAATTATAACGAGTTGTGTTGTTGTGTAATATAAACATGGCATTTGCAACAATCCGTGAATAAGGTTCAACTTGGCAGGTCGCTGGCAAATGGCAAATGACATACACGTCGGTAATAATTTGTTGAATATTAATAGCAAGGGGGTTGTTCGAACATACTGCTATCCGGATAGGTCAAAATGATAGCCTAGCTGCTATCCACAACGCTGAATTCGAACTATATGTAGTCGACTGCATTCATGTATACAAGAACCGTATATTATTACAAATTTATCATAATACGATATTTTATGATTCGCTATTTGCCACCTCACAATTCAGTTTGCTTTTCAGTCAACAATCAATAATTCATTTGATAATAACAGCCTTGTTTATCCGACACAATATTAATCTGCAGCTCAAATTTGTTATTTAATTACCCAAGCAACATTTTACCAACTACCGACTACTTTTCACTAATTCTGACGTCAGAATTATTACAAATAGTAGTCGAGTAATAACTTAAATTTTGTAGTTGTAATACGACGTCGAACCAAATATTGCGTCGACCTCGCAAACCTACTGCTTAAGTCTGGATGATTTACTAACGTTGATTTGCCGTTAGAAAACGACTTAATAAGGTTTGATATGTTTCCAAGTCATTATCCAACGTTGATGAGACGTTGACAACTGACTAAAATAATGGTTATATTTTGAATAACTTACCAACTTTGGTTAGACGTTGACAGCTGACTAAAATAGGTATGGTTAAATTTTGAGTAACCAACCAACGTTGGGTAGACGTTGATGACTAACTGAATAGGTCAAGTTTGTTATGAAACACCTGCCAATATTGGGTAGACGTTGGTCCTTTTTAGTTATTAACCAACGTTGGTTAGACGTTAATAACTAACTTAAGTAGCTCCGATTAATTTTTCGGTAATACACCTACTTCGATATAACGTTGATAACCGACTTAATAAGTAGCTACATTCATTACCCAAATAACATTTAACCGACTACCGACACTTTTTTACTAATTATAAGGTCAGAATTATTACAAATAATAGTCAAGTAGCGTCTTAAATTTTATAGTTATGATACAATGTCGGAGCAACGTAGCTTGAACCATGCAAACCTACTATTTACATCTAGTACATTTACCAACGTTGGTTTGATGTCAGAAATCTACTTAATACGTTAAGTGTGTTTTTAGATTAATATCCAACGTTGATTAGACGTTGGTAACTGATTAAGTAGATTTAGGTAATTTTTGGGTAATATTCCAACGTTGGTTAGACGTTGCTGACTGACGTATTTGTCTAGCAACGTCGGCTGAACGTTGATGTTAGGCTTTTGGGCCTTGGTTTAACATAACCTCAAAATTAATGTCGATAATTCAGGTATTGGTAGATATTTAGTAAAGATTTATACACCAACTGCAACAGACGGTCGATATTATCGCGATTATTTGGAATGAACGTTAGTGTTAGTACAGATTTCTGCACCAAAGCCTACTAAAAGTTGATGCAGGTAAAATTATTTAACCGTGACGTCGCTGTTAGTAAAAATAGTTGCACTTATTCCCGCCATATTTTCTGGTTCCACAGAAGGAAATAATAGGCGGCCATGTTGATTATGTGTACAATTATTTTAAATACACAAAGTTTTTATTTACTCGTAAAATTAATTAAACAATATTTCAATTGCGCTTTCTTTGGAAAGGGAAAATATTTTTTGAAAGTAAAAAAATAAAAATAGTACTTTCGTTCTTAAAATAAACAATATTCTTATGGGTTCACTATATTTTTCGACTTACT
The DNA here is from genome assembly GCA_029963845.1 of Rhamnusium bicolor. Lineage (NCBI taxonomy): Eukaryota > Metazoa > Arthropoda > Insecta > Coleoptera > Cerambycidae > Rhamnusium > Rhamnusium bicolor. The sequence goes on along the minus strand of JANEYF010003363.1, from coordinate 739,257 downwards.
TTATATATATGTATCAATAAAATTTCTTTCGTTTCAGTTTTTACCCCACCAGATTTATTAAAATTTTATTCGAAGTATTTTGTATATAATACGTACTCAATGATAAACACGCCTTATCCATTTTATATAAATAGATAGGTACGACAAATAGAATAATATACAAAATTGCTTAGTTTCACTACCTACACCCGACTTTTGTAGGTCAGATTAAGGGCAAATTTTAAATAAGGTTGGTAATAGGCTGACAACCAACTTAAGCCGACGTAAAATTTGGTGAACATTTGGTCGGTAATCACAACGACTAAAGTCGGTCCTCTACGTCGAGTCGACCCATATTTTATTGACCAGATTAGTACAAATATGGGTCAGCCCGACGTTTTCTGTACGTCGCACACCGACTTATAGTTGCGAACTGCAACGTCGATTCGTCGTCAGAATGTTGCTTGGGTACCCTGCATAGATTTATCAAAGGCTGAAACACTTAAAGAAATTGAGGAAGAAATAGCACTCCCATCATATAAATAGTATTGTAAAGCTGGATTCTGCCCTCCTGAATTTAACATTGTGCTGATAAATTCTATATACAAAAATGGTGATAAAATGCAAACATCTAATTATAGACTTATATCCCTAATAACAAATTTAACTAAAACATTTGACAATGTTATAAAAAATAGATTATCAATTACGAAAGAAGAAATGATTTCATTTCTTGGGAACAGTTTGGTTTTAGGAGGGCAAGTCAACACAGGATGCCGGTTTAGTTGTAACAAGTGACATGTATAAGGCTTTGGATGAGGGGACGCTAGCTGTATGCCTCTTTATAGATCTAGCAAAAGACTTCCATACCTTTGACCACTCACGAGAATTGGAGTTCCCTGTATGATTTAGGTTTTAGAGGTAATGCATTTAATCTTACAACAAGTTATTTATACAACCTCAAACAGTCAGTTTCAATTCGAAATTCAGGAAGGAATGAGAGTGGCGTTCAATGTAGAGTACCGCAAAGCACAGCTTTAAGGCCCATAGTGTTTACAGTGTATTTAAGGAACCCCAATGGGTTATTTAAATATGTAATTATTGTGTCAGCAGTTTCCCCTTGTTTGCAAGAGTTACTGCTGGCACAATAATATGCAGCACATAGTGCGTAGTTTGGCTTTAACCAAAACCAAAGGAAGCCTTAATTATGAACAGATGTGTACCAGATAATAAATAATAATTAACAATAATAAAATTCTTACGTAATCTGGTACAAATCTGTTCATAATTAAGGCTTTCTAATAATACATAATTCAATAATAATTAATAATAATAAAATTCATATGTTATTAGTTCAGACTTCTGGCATTTGCGCAGATGTTGTCACTGATATGTGTTGCTATGCAAGGTATGAATAAAGCGTACCCTACTGACCGTTCTCTAAGAATGATTTCTAATAAAGGAAGGAGATGGATTGATTTATTTTTTATGCTTATACTATTATGTTTATGTTGTGAGGAAAATTTATTATTATATACAGCAGTGTCCGCTCGTGATAATTTTATTTGGGAGGGGGGGCTCCAGTTTTTTAAAAATTATAAATAATATACTAAAGACTCATTTCATCCAAGTAGAACTACGATTTTTGATAAAAGAAAAAGTTTTATGTACATATGTACAAAAAAAAGTTCACAGTATAATAATCACTTAAAAATGCGAGTAAAAGTTTTATTGCTTATACACAAAATCAAGTCAAAATCTGTCTTTCTGGGAAATAAAATGTTCTATGATTTTTTTCGTCAAAATTACTTATATTATGGATACAATTTTTATTCACTGACGTCACTGCTAGGGCATTAAGGCGTTCTTCATTCATAGTGTTTTTTAAAAATGTCTTTACTCTTTTAAGAGTTGGAAAACATCTTTCGGATTCAGTAGTAGACATCGGAGTTGTCACAATAATTTTTAGTAACTTGACTTTCACTGAACGTTTCATGTAAACCATTTTCAGACAACCAAGAAAGCATATTTAGGCCACCTATAATATTTTTAAAATCCGTTCTTAAATAAATGACTTCCAATTCAGTCCTTAATTTGTCTTGTTGTAACATTGCAAAGACTTGCATGTCTAGGGATCACGGGAGCAATGTCAACAACGCCGACCGCAGCCTTGGAAATACTGCTAGGCCTACCTCCACTGCACCTAGTGGTGGAGAACGAGGCACTAATGGCAGCATACAGGCTGAAAACAACTGGGTATGGGACCATCTCAAGGAGAGGAAACCATACTGAAGTTTTCCAATATGTAGGAAAAAATCGGCTACTCGATATGCAGTCAGACAGAATCAGCACAACCTACAACTTCACAAAAACTTTCAAGGTAAAAATACCTGAAAGGGATGGAGAAGGAGGCAGGATGCAGAGACAACAAAATGACACCATCTGGTATACTGACGGATCAAAAACGTCAAGCAGTACCGGAGCAGGAGTTGCGGGAGAACAACCAGAGACAGACATCAGCCTGAACCTTGGAAGTATCGCAACAGTGTTCCAAGCCGAAATCACAGCAATAGACGTCTGTGCACAAGAAATGATACGGAGGGAATACAAAAATAAGAGAATCCGCATCATCACTGACAGCCAAGCAGCCCTCAGAGCTCTGGAAGCAGTAGAAATACGATCTAAAACAGTAAAAGACTGCCTGGAGTCCCTGGAGAAACTTACAGAACACAACAGTGTACAACTGGAGTGGACACGAGGACACCAGGGAAATACGGGAAACGAAAAAGCAGACATGCTAGCCAAAAAAGGCGCTAAATCAATTCTAACAGGTCCCGAATCGACCTGCGGGGTATCTTACAGCACCGCGAAAGGATCGGTAAAGGAACTATTAAGACAGAAACACTACTCGCACTGGATAGAGATATCGGGAATGAGGCAGTCACGCTTGTTCATCGGAGAAATATCTAGAGCAAGGACCAACGAAATGCTAAAGCTGAGTAGAAAACAGCTGAGGTGTGCAGTGGGAATATTAACAGGACACTGCACACTAAACAGACACCTAACCAATATAAGGGTGAAAGACAATCCAGATTGCAGGATGTGTGGTGAAGAGGAAGAAACTCCCCACCACATCTTATGCGAATGCCCAGCCCTAACGGCAATGAGACTAACACACTTCGAGGGACCACTTTGAACCCCGGAAGAGATAGCCAGAGCTCCCATAAACTGTATACTCGCCTTCTGGAATAGAACAGGTCTTATGGAGTAATGAGACTATGGGGTACAATAAGCTTAAGCTTCAGTACACCGGGTAGTCAAAACCGCAACCCGTAAGGAAAAAAAACATTGGATAAGATTCAACAACTGATTTGAAAGTCGACGTTGGAAATTTCTTTGAATAATTAAGAAAATTGTCTACATTCACTAAAGATGTGGCTTTTAAATGACCTCTGTGTGACAATCTTTCTTTCATCTGAAAAATTATTGTATCACACACTTCCTTAGCAATTACGGAATTTCTATTTTCAGGATTAATTTTTCTCTGTTTATTCTTATTCACAATATTAATAATCTCATCAGTTGAATTTCTAATAGATGATATAATCTTTTCAAACTCTTCGACTTTTTGTTCAATACTGTCTGTATTTCTAGCTTGAAATTGATTAAATAATATGTCTACATGTGGAAAGATTTTGTGAAATAAATTTAAAAAAAAATACAAAATTGAGATCTTCTAAAGTTCATCATAAACCGTAGGCCTCTTTGCAAGTAACAGATTTATTACAATTTTCCTCCAATTCCTCAAAACATTCAATTAACTTTTCTCTGTTCTGAAAAATTAGGTTTACTATATGTACAGATGTTATAATTCCAACGTGTAGCGGTCTACTGTAGGCAATTTTCGATTCACAATTTCTTCTAATACATCATATCTGTGAGTAGAACATGAAAAAAACTAGGAATTGCGGATAAATTTAAGAAAAAAATGTTCATTTTGGCATTCTGACTGGTTGAAATATCAGTTGTCTCATCACTCTGAATTGCTAAAAATTCACTTTCATTAATTTGCTGTTTAATTTCTTAACGACATACTGCAAGCATACTTTTTAATATTTCATTTTGCACAGTTTTAGATGTACCTTTGAAAACCGTCGCCGTCTAAATATTCATTTAAGATTACATCCAATTATGATGAAAAATCGATTAATTCTAGCAAAATCCCACGGTTTTCAGAACCGTCCTTTTCAAAGTGCCCTCTTAATGCTAGTTCCAACTTTCCACAAAATTTGATACAATTGCTAATTTTCTTTAAAATATACTTAGTTTTAGTCACCTGCTCGTTGTGTTTTTATAATATTTTGTCTAAGAACTGAATCTAACTGAACTGCAATATTTACCGAGAATAACAAGGCCAGATCCGTACTGCACTTTATATGATAGGTATGCAGAAATTTCGTGCTTTCTTATTTTCTGATTTAAATGTTTTAGATCTTTAAATCCTGTTACCGACCAAATCTTGTCGATTCCGACAGAATCTGAATAGAATAGACCACATGGAAAACAAAACAGAACATTTACCTTATCACATCCACAAATCCACTGACATTTTTGGTATTGGTCGTCCCAGTTTCTTTATTTTACTTTTTCTGCTAACGACAGAGTTTTAGAATATTATTTATACTATTCTCAGCCATTTTGGCATCAACCAACACAAAACCACTCAAAACAGTGAAACCACAAACAAATATCGAGAGTGACACGATATAGGCACTACTACACTACACAAACATTAAAAGCGCACTGCGGTACTCATAACTTGAGCCTTCTGTCGCGTTGTAGAAACCATTCTCCTCGATCGGAAATTTCCGCGTTCGGTTCGTTTCTTTATATATTTCCTTATGTAAGGAATGGCTCATATGAGCTGAGCCTGATCCCCCATACTCTCTGGTTAGAGTTATAAGTTGACGGTCAGTACATTATGCGACTTTATTGTACACATAGCCGTCGTAAACGGGTAATAACTATGTTAAAAAAGATATTAAATATAAAAAAACTGAGCAAAAAAAATATGCATTTAATTACTGTTTCATTTTCCTAATAGTAACTTGGGAGGCTCGATCCCCTGAGCCTCTATGGAGCAGCAGCCACTGATATACAGGGAACTGCACAAAATCGAGAGTAACAGATTTTGTTAAAAGCGGCTGAATTTTTTATATAATGTATCTTTTACGTTGTCTGGACGTTATTGTGGTATTCTCTAAATTTTTTTTAGGCTTATTTTTCCAGTAGTACTGGGTAACTAACTGTATTTCTTAGATAACGAATAATTATTTATGCGATAGTAAGCCCCAAGGAAGAAAAAGAAAAAAATGTATCTTTTATGTCACTGATTGAAAGTGCAAAGGCATGAACACTAATAATTGACAGTTGTCGTTACAGCTTCTCAAACAAGTCCCATTGTACATGCTCTTACCATCTTTAACGAGATGTGGCGACTAAACAATCCATTTTTATTTGCTTTTTCTTTGCCAAGAAAAGCCAAAAAAGCAAGGCGTGCGCACATTGTATGATTGTACGCAGATTGTGCAAAGTGCGCTCGCCTTGCTTTTTTTTCGCTTTTTTTTTTGGCAAAGAAATTATTTTACTTTCTTACCCCTCAAAGTGAGGAAGTATGTATTCGTGAAAAAAAAATTGAAAATTTTTATTGCATTTCTGGACGAATCTCGACGTTACACGAAATATCAGACAGAAAAAATTTTCTGTCTGTGTGTATGTGTGGTTCGCGATACAGCTACAGTTTTTGAGATAAAGCTTTCAAATTTGGTATACACATTCTAGATGTCAAGGAAGAGATTGAGTTCGCTGATGAGCAAAATCAGTCACAATGTCTAAAAAAAATATTAATGATATTCCACCAATGTGACTTTTTTTAAACGTCAAAATGTTACTTTATTGAAACGTCAAAGATTACTTTCATTATAAACTCCACCACATGTCGAGTTTTACTACGGTGAGGAAGTTCTGATCTCCAAGTAATTGGCAGCGGTTTTTTACTTTTTGATACGACTAAGAAAAGAAAGTATTTAATTTTTTTTTATTTTTTCTCTATTTTCTACTTTTTAGTCATACTTTATTAAATTATTATCATACATTAAATTATAATCATACTTTTGCAGATTTTTCAATTTTCACCCCCGCATCCTCTACGTGGGGGTGAAAAGCAAGTTTAAAAAAATTTTTATTTATGTTTTATTATTACGTTCCTTGGGAAAAAGCAGATGCAATCTAAAGGTGAATTAATAATATTTGTTGTGCCGTCAATAATCAATGTATCATCCCTCTTTATCAAGTTACACCCACCTTTCGGTTTAGGATGCTGACTGGGATTAACAAAGTTTGTAAATGTAGAGATGTTTGTCTTCAAATCTTGCATCATTCATTTAACACACTTCCTAAGATAACCAATTGATGAAATTTTGCACAGTTACTAAGGTCGGATGACAATACGATATTCCACCGTTACTTTTGCAAATATCCCCACGTACAGTATCTTAGTTACTACAAGAATCTAATTCCCTTCTAAGTATTTTTTTCTCAAGATACTCCCAGCTCTGACTAGCACACAGCAGGAAAATTGGATTTTATAAGATCATAATACATATGATATATTAAATCTATTATCGTCTCTTGGATACAATATATGTTTTGCTGAATATTCCCGTGTTCAGAAAGATTCAAAAACTTTGATTGATAATGTTTTTACTGACATTGATACTAATTTAGTACTTACAAAAACTCTTGACAATATAATCTCTGATCATAATGCTCAACTCTTATCCTTTAAATTACCGATAATAGAAAACAATATTGGTAATATCAGGAAAAGGAAATTTTCCGATGAAAATAAAAATCATTTTAAGTTTTTATTAGCAAAAGAAATGTGGCAGGAGATTTATTTTGAATCTGATGTAAATAAAAATTTGACGAGTTTCATAATACATTTTTTAGCCTGTTTAATATAGCCTTTCCTTTGAATTTAATAACAAACTGTAAAAGTACAAAAAAGAAACCCTGGATCACCAGCAACATTATTGATGAAGGTATCTTTATTAGAGACCTTTTACAAACAAATAAAAATATCAAATAATCCTGATTTTAAGTTAAGGTATAATATACTAAAAAAAGAACCACGAGGAAAATATTAAATATTCAAAAAAGGCATATTATCAAAACAAAATACTAAATTCTTCTAATAAATCAAAAACCATGTGGGATATAGTTAGAGAAAACACAAATGTTAGTAGTAAAAATAAACAGTTACCTTCGAAAATAATAAATTCGAAAAAAAGAAAGTTTTGATAATGTACAAGAATTTTGCAAATGGGTTTAACAAAAATTTCATTGATGTAAGAACTGTACAAAAAATTAATAATAATGTTTTTAATGCCTATTACAGAAAATGAAGTTTCGGATATTATCAACTCTGTTTGCAAGAAAAAATCATCTGGCCCGGATGAGGTGCCATGTTGTTTAATTAAAGAAGTTAATATTCACTTGATTAGTATCTTAACATACCTCACAAATTTATCTTTTCTAAATGGACACTTTCTATCTCAATTTAAAGCAGCACTGATAATTCCAGTTTATAAAAAAAATGATCCTCACTCGATGGAAAATTATAGACCGATAGCACTTTTATCCGTATTTTCCAAAAATTTTGAAAAGGCATTTGAAATAAGATTAAATGCATTCTTAAGTAAACACAACCTGTTAACCCCTGAACAATATGGGTTTTGTAAAAATAAATCAACTCAAGATGCTGTTCTCTCCTTTTATAATAAAATCTTACATAATTTTGATGAAAAATTAAGATCAGCTGGCATTTTCTTTGATCTGTCACGGGCCTTTGACACCATTAATCATAATTTGTTATTAAGAAAACTTGAAACATATGGTATCCGTGGCCTAGCGTTGAAATGGGTAAATTTCTACTTATTGGAGAGAATACAGTCAGTTAAGATCGTACAAGATGGAGTAGAATATCTTTCGGATAGTGTTAACATGTTAACAGGGGTACCACAGGGCAGTGTCTTGGGTCCGTTGTTGTTTAAAATATTCGTCAACGATTTAGTAGTCAACATAAATAATTGCTTTTTAACTCTTTTTGCAGATGACACCTCTGCTATCATAACTGCTACAAATGTAGACCTTTTAAGTAAAAATGCTACTCTATGTGTAGATAAAATGTCACAGTGGTGTCTCAACAATGGCTTAATACTAAATTAGCAAAAAACTGTATTTCTAATGTTCTCTCCAATTGGTACAAAGCTGGATTTTAGTCTCTTGGTTAGGGGTAATCATAATCTTCATCAGAATGATTTTGTGAAATTCTTAGGTGTATATATGGATAAGACTATGTCATGGGAGGTTCATATAGAGAATCTGACAAACAGACTGTCTAGTCAAAACTTTGCTCTCCTCCAAATGAGAGACTCTGTTAACTCTGATACTCTTAAAGCTTTTTATTACGGCTATATCTATTCGGTTCTGCAATATTGCATATTGTGCTGGGGAAATAGTTCCTGAATAAAAAAGGTGTTCATTTTGCAGAAAAGAATATTGAGAAGTATGTTTAAACTTTCCTACAATACATCCTGTAGGGATTATTTTAGACAGCATGGCATACTCACTATTTACTGCATATACATTTTGCAATCAGAATGTATTGTCAGGAAGAATATTAATAATCTTTTAAAATGTGGTGATAAATAAGTACAGCACTAGATCAGCAAAAAATATTTTTGTACCCAGCCATAGATTAGAGCAAATAAAGAAAGGTCCCTTTATCTCTTCAATAAAAATGTATAACCACCTCCCACAAGTTATAAGAAATGCAAACAATTTTGTAACATTTAAGAAGCTTGTAAGAAAATATTTAGTGGAGCAGGGATTTTACTCTTATGAGGAATACTACCTCTCTAATTATTGTTATTAATCTAATTTAATTAATTTTGTGAAAATAAAAATAATTGTGTACCTTTACTTAGTCATAATTGTTAATTATGTTTGTTTGTCTTTATATCATATGTGTAGTAATCTACCATTATATATGTGTACATGTGTTTGTGTATGTCTGTATATATATATATATGTGTATATATGTATATATGTCTGTATATGTGTAGGTATATATATTCAACATTTTATAATTTACATTTAGTATTTGATAATTCCAATACTGTTATGGTCTTATGGAAATAAACATATTATTATTATTATTACTATTATCTCTACCATCTAGCAATGTAATAAACGTTGTCGTTTAAATGATCATCTAAGCTCTGAAGAACTTGTAGCTCCAGGGCATATTTATGTTCTTAATTTGATGTCAAATATTAATCAAAGTATAAACCAAGACATCCATGTTTTACTTCTATGATCGATATCAATTTTATTATGCAAAGACAAGGGCAATTAGAATTAAGAAATTACCAATTATTATGTCAATCAATTTTCGCTTGTCGGAGAACCCACTGTGAATGAAATATTTTATACAATGTTTCATTTCCCCCGTCAAATTTCGTAGATGTAATGTAAATAGGTAATCAGAATTAATTACAGTTCTCTAGATACAGCACAGTTTTAAGGAGTAACAATTTTTTAGTCCTTGCTACACAGGCGATGAGCAAACAAATATGTAGTACTCATATATTTATTAATATTCCGTCACGTATAACAAATTGCATTGAAACATGTGTTATAAGCAGTTTATGATTATCCTCAAATACAACATGGAAAACTACAACAACAAATGTATACTTTTTACTTCCCCCACATTTTCTTGTTAGAAATATACAGTCCTGCACTTGCGCCCCCGTCCTCGATTACTGACTTCCTATTATAGTTAGAAATTTCATCCAAAAACAGGATAAAACTAAAGAAGGAACATTTCTGGAAATTAATTTCGAATATACCGAGTATAACAGGATCATGGTACATCCCATTTTTCTCCTTTAGTTTTGAAGATGATTGAAATTTGGGATATCTTATATACATAATAAGCAACACTTTTTGACATACACGTGATTTTATTTACTTCCGGTTTCGCTGGAAGTGACACTAACTTTAGATTTTTAAATAAATTGCGTTTTTGAATTTTACATAATTTTCTGAATCCAACGATACCAAATAAGTGACATTTCAAACGTCAATATTTTTTATAATATAATTTTATAATATAATTTTAAGTGTGCCATGATGGTTCCAATTTATTCTAAATGACCCGTGTAATGCTAGAAAAATCGAAAACCCGTCGAAAATACTAAATTACGGGATTTATGAGCAAATAAAATTCCTCAAAATGGTTTCTGGGGCAAAACTCAATTTCTTCAAATGGAACCATATTGGTACCGTGGTACCATTTATTAGTACCATTAATAAGGAATTTATTCATATGTCGTATTAAAATATGCGAAAATAAAAACAAAATTACAGCTAAAAGAAGATAAGAAAATACAATTATGTTCCAATTACTTTGTTATACATAAGGTGGCTTTGGAATACAAAAAATGAACACAAAACATTACAAAAGTTGTTCAAAATGCTGTCCATTAACGTCAATACACTTCTGAACTCTCATAGCTGTTTCTCGAAGAATATTCGCCAATTGCTGGGCCGTTATACTATTATTTTCGCGTCTTCTCGTAGCTCCAGGTCTTCACGGGTTGTAACGGCGGTTTCGTAGATAATATTTTTTAAATGACCCCAAACAAAGAAATCAAGGGATGTTATCAGGTGACTTTGGAGGCCAGTTCACTATTCGTCGAAATTACGTTTTCTCAGAATCTCTGTTGAAGGTAATCAATTACCATCTTTGAATTATGAGGAGGAACGAAAGGTAATTAGCTAAACTGTTCTTAATTTCATTTTGCAAAAATCATACGTATCTGGCACCAGTCAGGGGTCCTTCAAATATTATTGGAGCAATGATTCTTCTACCGATTATTCCAAGCCAAACATTGAAACCAATCCACACTTCGTAATCGTTTTCGTACAAGTGCTGGTGCAATTGGTATTTAAAAGATTTATGGTGGTATTTGGCAAAATTCGTCTTATTGCTTGGTGACTGATTTCCAATTCAAACCCAATTTGCCTTAAAGAAACAGTCTTTTCAACTTCCACTCGAGCCAAAACATTAATTTCCGTTCCTTCATCAAGAATGAAATTTTCTTCGGGGGATCATTGTTGGGCTCATTTCCAAATTGATTTTCAAGACGATTAAAATTTCTCGCTGGACATTGTCTATCAGGATTCGTCCGGCATAAAGGTGTCTAGCCGCAACGGCATTTTTTGTACATTCCCCATAAATAATTAACATGTCCACTTGTTCATCTCTTGTATAAATTTGCGGCATTTTGAACACAATTAACAAGGATTTTAAACTATTTTTAAACACACAATAAAAACACCCGTAAACCAAAAATGTTTGACAAGCTAAATATTTCATTGTTTTTAAAACCACCTTAGTTAGTTACTTCTTAACTTTTAATTGTAACAAAATTGTATTTTCTTATTTTCTTTTAGCTGTAATTTTGTTTGTATTTATCGCACATTTTAATATGACGTATGAATAAATTCCTTATTAATAGTACTAATAAATGGTACTAATATGGATCCATTTGAAAAAATTTAGTTTTGCCCCAAAAACCATTTGGATGAACTTTATTTGCTCATAAATCACGTAATTTTTCTAGCATTACATGGGTCATTTAGAATAAATCGGAATCGTCATGGCACACTTAAATGAAAAACTAAAAATTATCTTATAAAAAATATTGACTTTTGAAATGTCACTTATTTGATACCGTTGGATTCAGAAAATTATGCCAAATGTCATAATATACGGAGTGTTTCATTTAAAAATCGAAAGTTAGTGTCACTTCCGGCGAAACCGGAAGTGGAAACAAAATCACTTGTACGTCAAAAAGTGCCGCTTATAAGATATCCCAAATTTCAATCAATTATCTTCAAAACTAAAGGAGAAAAGAGAGGCGTACCATGATCCTGTTACACCCGGTATAGAATGTCCCAAGTATTTTAATGTACCATTAAAATACTTAAACAAATGCAAGAAAATGTGACCTAACCACTCAGAATTTCTTTGGGACATTTTCTATATTCGTAAATAATTTCCAGAAATGTTCTTTCTGCCCTAGTTTAAACCTGTTTTTGAAATTTCTAACTATATTAGGAAGCAGCAGTCGAGTGCAAGCGCTGGTATAATATTAATAATAATAATTCACTAATTCTCAAATTTTGCCTTTGGCAAATGACTAAATAAAGCAACATTAACAAACTTTGAGTCTGATTACTCAGAATCACTTATCAACTCGATCAATCGTAGTATAGATTATTATTTAATTCTGGAAATTTCTAAGACTTGCTTGGAATCATACTTCAATACTGTCAGCTACACGAGAATAACAAAACTAAAAATAATTGAAAACTTTTCAATTATTACATACTTTTCAATTTTGAATAATTTACAATGATCACAAGAATATCCCTATTAAAGCAAATGAGTTTTATATCGAACCAATGTGTATGTAATATGAAAACAATAATTATTTTTTTATTTTATATCGATATGTTTTGTTGCAGATCATGATTCCGAAATCGCCTTTATTTTTGTAAGGACCACTTAAAACAAAATTATATTTGGTAAGTAATTATTTAGCGAATATTTCATAATATCTCATCCTTGCACTTGCCGGAATCTTAAAATTAATTCATATATTCTAATATGACTTATTAAATTAATTCATATATTCTAACATATCTTATTAAACATTATTTGTTTTAATAATTTCTACATGGAAAATGTTTAAATTACTAATTAAATTTCCAGAAATATCATTGTGTCTGTGAACGCTATCCTACTGGTGCCACGTCACAGGCTACAATAGATGCGGGTGGTGAACGGTACGGTACTTACCTAGTTCATGCATTAAGTATGGGTACTTGTTTCCTAAAATTATCTGGTCAGCAATATTTATGCAAAGTTAATATTACATCTCTATATCTGAATTTAATTATAAAGAATGTGAAATTTTTACTCTCCGATTAGAAATGTATAAGCTAAGTGATTTTTTTTGCAGAATAAATCACAGGTTAGGAGGAGTTGCCATATTTATTAACACTAAACTAAATTTTAGGATTAAGCTATGTAGTGTGAAAAAAATTTAACTTTTATTCGAATATGCGTTAATTGAAATACTCCTGGAGGACACTTGCATTACAGTGGGATTTTTTTATAGATCACCCACTGGTAGATTAGTGGATGGTGAATATTTTATCTCTAATATGGATGCTTTGTTAAATTCTGTTCATAAAAGCAACTATCCCACTTTTATTTGTGGCGATTTTAATTTTAACTTTAACGACAATGTTGAGGACACGAATGCAAAAAAACTGTGTGATATTTTTAGTTGTTATGGTCTAAGCAAATGCATCAATGACTATACACGTATACAGGGTGAATCCAAAACGGTCACAGTTAATATTTCTTGCAATGTTGATATTAATTGTCATCCAAATATCATTTATTTGGACATATCTGATCACTTTATGCAAATAATCACTTACCACTGCAAACTTAATAAGAATGAGGGTGACTGTACTTATCAATTAAGACGATTTTTTAATAACGACGGAAATTTAAATTTCTTTAAATATTTACTATCTCAAGAAAATTGGAGTTTTATGACTGAAGGTCAGAACATTGAGGAAAGTTTTATAAAATTCTATAACATCTTCTTGGAACTAATGGATAAAGCTTTTCCATTAGAATCATGTAAAATAAAAAACCTGAGAGTAAAAAAAACCGTGGATAACGAATGATATCATAAATGAAGGTATTTTTTTAAGGGATTTGTATAAAACTTAATTACACAACACACTTTTTGCATAGAACTAAGTTCAAGCAAGAACTGAGGTTAAACTACGTCGTCGATACAACTGGCCCTAAGTCTTCCGAGTAAGCTAACTGCAAGGTTCCTTCAAATGTTAGGCCACCTCTAAAAATAACAGAATACTTTCCTAAATTTATAATATAGAAAAATGTGACGTACCTACAGGCGCTGGTAGAAAAGTATATCCGATAAATATATTGATATCTGTACTTGCCAAAATGTATTTCAAGTAATTTAAAACAATATTTATACTCTCTAAAACAATCAACTACAAAAAATGTAAATGCTGCATAATTAGGTAGTGCAAGAGACTACCGTTGCCAAGTGGCAAAAACGCATTTCTAAAGTCTAAAAGTCTAATATACTCACCAGCATCGATAAGCAGTCTATATAGATTTCTAAATACATCATTTCTAAATACTAAATCAGCTCCAAATGCTAAACTTATATTATAATATAGATATAATGTACTTACACAAAGTGCAGGTCCATTTTTCTATCATTCAACACCACTGTTCAACTTTAAAAAACGTGCCTGAACGGCAATTACATCAAAACAAACAAAATAGCAATAAGAAATGGGAGTTAACATATCTTCTGAAACGTAATATGGTGCCATCTACGAGTTGCTAGCCAAACTTCGAAAAAAATATGTAGATTAAAGAAAGTTTTACATCTGTTGCCATATGGTAACCGTAGTCCTTTAAGGGTTAAAGGATGGGTGATAATAATTGGAAGCGTGAACGTACACGCAACACGCAAGGCTAGTTTGTCAGGGCTTTGCACATATACATTCTCTGCTTTGATTGATGTCAGTAGGTATAGGCATCATGATTAGAAATAAATACAAAGAAAAGCATTACATTTTTCGACATAAATGCCCATATACCTGTGGCACTATTTCCACTTATCATGCTTTGTCTTAAGAAGGAAGAGAAACGCTACAAATGATGCTTAGACAATACCAATTTATTTAATTTTTAGTGCCATATATTTACAAAATAAAAAAGGGTGGTACAAAGTGTTTCGAGTTGAAACATAGAGTAAATAAATTTTAGTATAAACGATATGCAAAATAACTGTTAAACGCTCGTTTTCTTTCTATCTAACTAGAAAAACAGAGAAGTTAAAGATCCATAAGCGATTTATGCATCCACTAAATTCGAATCACGACCGATAATAATTTACATATCGAGCATACTATAAATTTCTATCTGCAATCTGAATTATTGTTAATATAAAACCAGAATACTTTTGCGTCTTTTTTCACCTTAGAAAGATGCCCGACGCTGTCATTGCGTTTACCACTAGCTTTCCGTCTGAATAATTATTATATATAGTTTATTATATAGAGTTTCTCTCCCGCACCATGAGATTTTTTCACTACGACCAATACCCAAGACCCGAGACCCAAGACCCAAGACCACAGACCCCAGACCACAGACCTAGACCGCAGCCTCCAGCCTCCAGACTCCAGACGCCAGACTCCAGTCTCCAGTCTCCAGACGCCAGACTCCAGTCTCCAGTCTCCAGACGCCAGACTCCAGTCTTCAGTCTCCAGACTCCAGACTCTAGACTCCAGGCTCTAGACTAGAGTCTAGAGTTTGGGGACTGGGGTCTAGAGTCTAGAGTCTAGAGTCTAGAGTCTAGAGTCTAGAGTCTAGAGTCTAGAGTCTAGAGTCTAGAGTCTAGAGTCTAGAGTCTAGAGTCTAGAGTCTAGAGTCTAGAGTCTAGAGTCTAGAGTCTAGAGTCTAGAGTCTAGAGTCTAGGAGTCTAGAGTCTAGAGTCTAGAGTCTAGAGTCTCGAGTCTCGAGTCTCGAGTCTCGAGTCTCGAGTCTCGAGTCTCGAGTCTCGAGTCTCGAGTCTCGAGTCTCGAGTCTCGAGTCTCGAGTCTCGAGTCTCGAGTCTCGAGTCTCGAGTCTCGAGTCTCGAGTCTCGAGTCTCGAGTCTCGAGTCTCGAGTCTCGAGTCTCGAGTCTCGAGTCTCGAGTCTCGAGTCTCGAGTCTCCGAGTCTCGAGTCTCGAGTCTCGAGTCTCGAGTCTCGAGTCTGGAGTCTGGAGTCTGGAGTCTGGAGTCTGGAGTCTGGAGTCTGGAGTCTGGAGTCTGGAGTCTGGAGTCTGGAGTCTGGAGTCTGGAGTCTAGAGTCTAGAGTCTAGAGTCTAGAGTCTAGAGTCTAGAGTCTAGAGTCTAGAGTCTAGAGTCTAGAGTCTAGAGTCTAGAGTCTAGAGTCTAGAGTCTAGAGTCTAGAGTCTAGAGTCTAGAGTCTAGAGTCTAGAGTCTAGAGTCTAGAGTCTAGAGTCTAGAGTCTAGAGTCTAGAGTCTAGAGTCTAGAGTCTAGAGTCTAGAGTCTAGAGTCTAGAGTCTAGAGTCTAGAGTCTAGAGTCTAGAGTCTCGAGTCTCGAGTCTCGAGTCTCGAGTCTCGAGTCTCGAGTCTCGAGTCTCGAGTCTCGAGTCTCGAGTCTCGAGTCTCGAGTCTCGAGACTCGAGACTCGAGACTCGAGACTCGAGACTCGAGACTCGAGACTCGAGACTCGAGTCTCGAGTCTCGAGTCTCGAGTCTCGAGTCTCGAGTCTCGAGTCTCGAGTCTCGAGTCTAGAGTCTAGTGTCTAGTGTCTAGACTCTCGAGTCTAGAGTCTAGAGTCTAGACTCTCGAGTCTCGAGACTCGAGTCTGGAGTCTGGAGTCTGGAGTCCGGACTCTGGAGTCTGGAGTCCGGACTCTGGAGTCTGGAGTCGGGACTCTGGAGTCTGGAGTCTGGAGTCCGGACTCTGGAGTCGAGTCCGGAGTCAGGAGTCCAACTCTACTTAACTCCACTCAACTCTACTCAACCATACTCAACTCTACTCAACATTACTCAAGTCTACTCAACTCTATACAACTCTACTCAACTCTACTTAACTCTACTCAACTCAACTCAACTCAACTCAACTCAACTCAGCTTAACTCAGTTTAACTCAGGTGAACTTAAGTTAACTCAGTTTAATTCAGTTTAACACAGTTCAACTCAATTAAATTTTCTGATGACAATGAAGTACTTTTAAGATACAACATAATTTAAAAAAAAATCATCAAATTAATATTGAACAAAGCTAAAAAAAATTACAATGAGTTTAAATTTCTTAATTCAAATAACAAGTCAAAAGCAGCATGGCAAATTATCAATAACAAAGAAGATGTAATTGAACCTACAAATTTTGTTGAGTTGGATGGCAATAAGTTTAGCAACTTACAAAATGTTGCAGATGCATTTAATACTTTTTAAATTAATTCTATAAAAGATTTAACAGATAATATATGTCCTTTCTCGAATGATAGTAAGCAAGTTAATAATAAAAATACCATTTTTTTAACCCGTTCACCAGTAATGAAATGCTTAATATTATATAGGCTGGTGAAGACGACATACCCTGCTCGCTCTTATTGAAACCAGCTGAATACGTTATTGAACCGGTAACGTACCTTGCAAACTTATCATTTATACAGGGTATCTTTCCTGCTATTCTAAAAAAAATCCTTAATCAAACCTATTCACAGAAAAACGACAAATCCATTGTCTCAAATTACAGCGGTATTACAAAACTATTATCATCACATCAGTTTGGCTTTCGAAAAGGTTTGTCAACCAAAGATGCTGTACTCCCGCTTTACAATTATATCTTCAATAATTTTGAAAACAAAACAAAAACATCATTTACTCATTTTTGTCGATACCCTCGTCACATTAAAGTGTAAGTGGTTAGTTTTCGGAAATCACTTATTACTTTTATGTAAAATTTTCTAGTGATATTTCTTCACTCCTCCGTTTTTTACGAGTTCACGGTTAAAGCAAGAGGTTAAAACATATTTTTTTACAGCCAAATTTGGGAGTGACGTCACACGTCCTTTTAACTCGTGAACGGCTGGACATATCTAATGCCGTTCTGGTTCCTAAATTTTTCTTTATACATGGAATTAAAGCCCTCAAATCTATATACTTATTTAAATGTTTTTTTTTATATAAAAACAATACTTCTCTTAGATATGTGTAAGAATTTTATATACACTCTGTATGTATACACTTTTAGAAAAAAATAGTTTTGGACGTCCCTTTATCGTTTTCAAGTAAAAATTGCGAGTTTGCGATTGAAATCTATTTAAATAACAACATTTGCTAGAAATGAGTCTCACCGCAAAAGGGATAATTGACAACTCTTTATCCGATGATTTTCAGTAGCAACCAGTAGGGTGCACAAAATCCACGATGGAAAATATCTTTGTTAGGGCCCCAAAATAAGATAAAAAAAAAATGAGAAAAAATCCTTCGAAACCCAATATACAGTGGTTCAAAATCAGAAAGAAGTTGACAAAAATCCGATTATTGTCTTAATAAGTCAGGAATAACGTACATATCACTAGAAAAATAGTAAAAAAATAAATAAATCTGGGGTGGGTTTTAAGGGGTGGTTATTTCGCAGTGGCTATTTACACGTGTTTTTCATGCAGCCTATTTAAAATGACTCATGAAGTATTAAAAAAAGTAATACAAAAATATGAAACTCAGGGGTGGCTTTGTAAGGGGTAGTTTTTTGACAGTGAACATTTATATATTTTTTGCATGCATTGTATTCAAAATGACTCAAAAAGACGAGAAAAATAATGACGGCATCTTTCTCGATTGCGATTGCATTTGTCCAGTCTTGAAAAAACTTTGTTGCAAAAATCAAATGCAGCGTTCCTTATGTGAACGACTACTTGAGCATTCCTGCCTTTTCATAGTGATTGACTAGATAATCCACCACGTGAGCCTTCTTTGCTACACGCATTTCACCAGTTTTTCCGATAAAACGTCAAACAGTTGTCTTCTTGTAGGCATTCTAAAATAAAAATTAAAATTTGGTAATTGTGTAAGCTAGGGTAGTTTTGGGTGGGGGCGACGCAATCGCTTCAATATGTACTACAGGTGCAAAGTCTACAAAGTATAGCGTTTGCCATACTACTAAGGGCAACGACACTATCTTATTTTGGTTTGAAACGGACTTGAAATGTCCTGTATCGAAATAAAAAAAACCTGATTTTTTTCTAATAGAACAACTTCGAGCAAAAATACATTTAACCGCGACATTAAGGGAAACCTCGAGTATATTTCAGAATGAAAATCTCCATGGCTTTTAATGGCCATGGTCGAATAGAAGTTAAAAAAATGCCAAAGAAATTACGTTTATAAAAAATAATAAAGTCAGGTGCTTCAAAATAAAATTTGTGGAAATATTTTATATGTAAATAAAGTACTTGAGTTAAAGTTTTTCTTGTAAAAATTACAAACCAAATGCATAAATATTTGAAGCACAGTGATACGTTGAAATCTGCCAACAAAGTGAAGTAAAATCATAGTTTAACAATTATTCATGTATGACAGGTCACCACAGGTAGATTTCTCGAACCCATGTACCCTTGGAATGTCAAAGGTGTATAACATACTTACAAAATTTGAATTTTGTCAACTTTGTATTTATTTCGGACCACTGTGCAATAGACCTGTTGTTACCGTGCTATATATACTTAACACATATTGCCTTTGTATATTTATTTTTAATATTATTATTTTTTTAATTACATCAAAAAGATCCACGCATACAAAAACGCAACTAGGTTTCTAAAATTCCTTTGGATCCCGTTTAACAATCTTTAACTAAACTTTTCTATGTTTTCCGTTTTTTTGAACTTGGACAAAAGTATTTTCTGGCGTTTTTATTGAAATATTTTGACATATCGGACGATGTATCAGTATTATGATAATAATTTAAAAGAATTGATCATTATAATTACTTTACTTAAAATTTCACAACACAAATCACAAATAACACTACTAGTTTACATTTAACGACATACTTCACCTGCTTTCTGCACTAGAACTGGCGTTCTGTGATGTCACCGCCATCGACTTGCTCGGCCGGTAGTGTTTGCGCGCGTAATAGATTATTTGAAACTTTAATGTTGAATAACTTTTGTAAAAGAAATAATAAAAAAATTCTTTACACGCTATTTCTTGTATTGAGTAAAGATTCCAAAAATGCCAAAATTATATTTTGTGCATGGGACCTATTTCTGAATACTATAACGGTTAATGTGTTTTACACGCATGCACCATAAGGGTGGCTCGGTAGCGCAGTGGAGATGGTCGTGGTCCAAATGGCTAGAGACGATGACCTGGTAATAATTTATGGGCACCACTTTATTTATTATGGCTAAATAAAGAAAACCATTTAACGTTTCACTACTCTTTGTTTAGGATAGATTGACACAATATGACCAAACTATATATAACGAAAATTCGATTAAAATCCACCACTTAAGTAACAAAATAATGATTCCGTCTTTAGGCGTATTTCCGTTATTAATTTTAAACAATTAATTTTTATTAGCTCCCTCGATAGAGGATGATACGTTCGGTCACTATCTCGCTTCCCAACTAACTCTCCTCGTCAGTGCCGTGCGCACGGCCCCTCTTAGCTTCCATTATCTCTAGAAACCTTAACAACGTTTCAATACATTATTATTAAGTTAAATAATATACAGTATGTGTGTTCAAATTATGCATTACACAGACCTGCAAAATAAAACTTATGGTGGGGGTTTCTGTATTTTAATGTAATTCTGTATGATTGTTTCATGCCGAATTCAAAAATGACTTGCATTTTGCTCTATCACGCAAGGTTTTTTCACAAAGTAAAAATACATGATCGGTTTTCTAAGAAAATGTATTAAAATAATGCATTACAGTAAAATACTTCTCATTTTTAATTACAAAATTTAAATCAAAATTTACAAGTACCTACAAGAAAATAATATTACAAACAAAGTTGTTAACATTTTTACATGTCTCTTTGTGAATGAAAACGCTTTCTTTTACTTTCAAATGAACGCTTAGTTGAAGCCCGTTTATGTGAAGTTTCACCTTCAGAAGATTCTCTCTTTAAACACCAACAATAGTCAGCCATCATGGTGACGTTCCATCTTCCTTGATATCTCATCTCCATCTGTTTAATGTCCTGGTGAAACCTATCATCTTGTTCTTCACTCACCGCCCCGAGATTTTCTGGAAAATAGTCAAGATGGGAATGAAGAACATGAAGTTTCAAACTCATATTGCACCTCAATGTTTCATAATTTTCTAACATATCGTTGACTATATTCTTGAAATCAGCATCCCTGTTATTACCTAAGAACTATTGAACTACATTCTTGAAGCCAACCCATGCAGCCTTTTCTTTATCATTCATTATTCAGTCAAACACTCTATCTTTCATTAACTCTCTAATTTGTGGCCCAACAAAAATACCTTCCTTAAGCTTGGCTTCTGATAAACTAGGAAACTTTGAACATAAATACTTGAAGCAGTTACAGTTTTTGTCGAGAGCTTTAACAAATTGCTTCATTAGCCCCAACTTAATGTGTAACGGAGGCAGAAGAACTTTTTTCGGATCGACCAAACTTTCTTGTACAATATTTTTTGTACATTGTACTGATTCTGCGGTTGGCTTCTTGTAAAACATTATTAAATATTTTAAATAAACAAAGAAACATTTAAAAGCAAACTTTCTTTGTTCATTTAAAATATTTTTTGAACCAGGTACTAAATTAATTCTACGTGGCCATTCTTTCTTTTGCCAATGTTCACCTCGTGCTCTACTGTCCCATTCGCATAAGAAACAGGGCATTTTAGTATAGCCAGACTGTTGGCCTAAGAGCATACCTAAGATTTTAAAATCTCCACATAACATCCAGTTGTGGTCTGCATATTTCACCTTTTCAAGTAGGAGTTTCAAATCTTCATATCTTTCTTTTAAATGAACAGAGTGTGCAACCGGGACTGATGCGTATATATTACCATTATGCAACGATACACCTTTTAAACTACTTTTAGATGAGTCTATGAACAACCTCCAGTCATTTGGTTGATAAATGGATGCTCCTAACTTGCTAACCAATCCTGGAACATCATGGCAGTAAACAAGGGATCCCTCTTGATCAAAGTATTCTAAAAATTCAGTTTCACGTTTTCTATACCATGAGAATGTCGTTCCTGGAAGAAGTAAATTCTTTTCACTCAGTCTAGATCCTAAAAGTTCAGCACACTCTTTTGAAAGTCCTAAGTCACGAATTAAATCGTTTAGTTCATTCTGAGTAAAAAGCTGAGGCTGAGTACTTTGTAATGAAAAGTCTTCATCCGAATCTTCAATTTCTAATTGCGAATCAGAATCAGACGACAAAAGAGTATAATTCTCTGGTACAGCAGGTACATAGGTACATCTGGCCCATGCGTCACAGCAACAACTCCTATATAAGGAGGTGTTGGTCACAGGCCTTATTGCTGATGGAAGGTTCGGATAAAATATTTTTTTCTTATTTTTAGTATAAAAGCCACTTACGTCACACAAGCAAAAGTAGCAATCTCCTGCATGATTGCTGTGTTCCCGCCACACCATTGGTATGCCGAAAGGTAAGGATTTCTTTTTATTTTGAGTCCACTTCCGTAACGATTCAACACATGTATGACAAGCTCTGTGTGGCGCCCATGTTTTGTCTTGGTTTCCAAGCTTTACACCAAAGTACGCATGATAACTTCTTTTCACGAATTCCATAATATTTCTTTGTCTTTTTTTAACTAAACATGAACCACAAATGTAACAAAACACATCGGCGCTGTTTTTACAATGTCTTCAGGACATGTCGAATTTTTAATAACTTTAACACGCTATTATATACTGTAAGCACACGTTCAACCACAGTTAACTTACTACTGACTGCTGTATGTGCTTTTCGAATGCTATGTGTATATTCTGATTTTAACTAGAAACGTCTAGATTAAAAGGCAGTGGTCCTTAACAATTTTATTTTAAAAAGATATGTATTAATTACTAATAATGTCGTTATGTATGTTTAGAGTAAACGGTGCGTGATACACGAAAACTAATAATACTGCAGAGTTCACAACGACTTACTTAATCTAAAAATGTAAAAAATTTGTAGGCCCCTAAAACCATGCAGGCCTGTGTTATTCTTCAATCGTTTTTTGTTGAGATGAAGTAAAGTATATTCTAAAATTATTACGGATATAGACACATAATTGCCTTTGTTTTTCAGATTTTTGCAGTACTTAGTATAATCTGGTCTAATATTCTTTTATACAAACAAAGCGTCTGGATTTTAAGAAAATATTTAACTCAAAAAAGAGTTTATTCATATTTATTACTTGGAAATACTATTTGCCTTGCATTTCATTCAATAAAACTCGAAAACCGATTAAAGTGAAGTCACTGCTGGCTAGTGAAATTCATCAAAAGAAGTAGACAGCAATGTCTATATTAATTTGGATAATGCACTTTTAGATTAATATTGCCTTCTCTTATTCCATTTCATCAGTTCTAACTTTAGACAACGCATTTCTCAGACCCTTGTGTTCTTCTTTATGCTCGAACTTTTCAGTTTGCAGGGATGTTATAAAATACACCCATTATCTTTATTTTATGACAAAAATTTCGTAAAATATTGTTTTTAATATAGGTGAGGGCAGAACTAATAAAACTATGAAGCGTTTTATGTAAATGAATTTAGATAAACTTTATTCCGAAACTTGGATAATGGAACAAAACGTAGATGGGAATAATAAACAAATAAAAGTTGATGTCGAGTATTTTCAAACGTGAATTACCTGTTCGAACGGTTTATTTTAACAGGAATAGTGGTAAAAAATAAAGCTTTCCAACACTTTATATTACAGCTCGGAACAAAAAAATTAGATGTATGTTTTCTTGTCATTTTTTCTGTAAAACGCTCGAACAAATCAAGCGATATAACAAGTGTAACAAGTGTCAACAATTTTTACATTTGAAACGCTTTGACGTTATAGATATTTTTTAACATGTCAGGAGCGCTGTTTGTATACGTATTGATGCAGGTGGCTTTGACTTTGACTACTTGTATTCGAGAGATACTTTGAGGTGCATTTATTTTCGGCGCCTTATAGTCGAGAATATACGACAGATTCATAGCGGGTGGCCACGAGACTAGGGCCATGCTTATATCTCTTTCAGTTATGGACCGATTTAGACGAAATTTACTACAAAGATATTAGACCTAATTTCGAATAGAAATAGGCAAAATGGCCAACCTCCGGTTTCACCGGAAGTGCGTTTACCTTTGATTTTTTAAATGGAAAGAATCTGTTCCAGCTGATTCTAGTAACTCATATTAATAGTGATTTCATCAATTAAATCAATAACAAATGCCTCATGAAAGAATAAAATGTACCAAGCGTGTTTTTTTAAGAAAAAAATCATTTTTTTAAATGAATGAATGAGTGATTGAATGAATATGAGTGAATGAATAGTACTTATTTATCTAAAGATAATACATTACATGATCCTGTAGATATAACATAGGCACTAAGTTAGTTAGATTACAATAATATACAAATAGTTTTACACATATTCTAACAGCACAAATTTTCAAAAGACATACTTTACACTATACCTATATACTATACCTATGCTTACCTTTACATATTTTTTTTTTCACGTACTTAATAAGTTTTGATTTGAATAAGCCAATATTATCAATAGTCTTCAGGTCATTGGGTAAAGAGTTATACTCAATGATACCTTTATAAAACAAACTATTGTAAGTGAGGGTTTCAGTTGTTCTATTTACGTAACAGTTGTCTTTGTTTCTAGTATTGTAGTTATGGACTTCATTTACACTCACTACCCTTGAGGACAAATATTCAGGTACCATCTTATTCAAAGTTTCATAAACACTAACATTGTTTGAATATACATATTCTTTTTGATATTATGCCAGCCTAATACTTCCAATATTATATTAATGCTTGTATATCAATTTACACCTAAAATTATACGCATTGCTTTATTTTGTAGAATCTGCAGCCTGTAGCAATTTACTTGGGATACATATATAACTGATGAACGGTAGGTAAAATGGGGCAGAATAATACTGTTATATAATGTTACTTTTGTGTTTATGGAAATGTGTCTACTAATTCTATAAAAATATCCTACTTTTTACCAGTTTTTTTTAGAAATATAATCCACATGATTTTTAAATTTTAAAATCCTATCTACTAATAACCCCAAATATTTAATTTCATCTTGAAAATCCAAATCCTTATTTCCAATTTTGACTAATTAGTAAATCACAAAAATTTTTATATGCCCAATCGGATCCAATAAACATTCACTTTGTAAGTCTCTTTAAATCTTTATTAACTGTTACAATCAAGGTTTCATAATTTTTGTGATTAAAATAGATTAGGGTATCATCTGCAAAGAGATGTATTTTACAATTTATTAAAACTTTACCTAAGTCATTAATATACAGAATAAATAACAGGGGACCAAGGACACTCCCTTGCGGGACTCCATTGTTGTTATAGCGGCTTTCAGAATATTGATCCTCATATTTAGTCTTTTGGCATCTAAATGATAAGTAACTTTCCAACCACATTAAAGATGTGCCAGAAAATCCATACCTTTTTTAGTTTTAGGATTAGAGTATGTCGATCAATTGTCTCAAAAACTCTCTTTAGGTCTATGAAGACAGCACATATACCAAGTTCATGATTTATATCCTCCTTCCAATTAGATATTACACACGATGTTTCGCAAGAGTGTTTGTTTCTGAATCCTGACTGATATGTACAGAGCAAATCGTTACATTTTACATATTCTAATATTTGATTGCATACTACAAGTTCTAATAGTTTTTGAGAGAATGGTAACACATTGATAGGACGCATCTCTTGTGCTAAATTTGTATTAGGTACTTTTGGAACTGGAATAATAATTGATGTTTTAAATCTATCAGGCACAATATCTTTTTCTAAACTAAGGTTATTTAAATTCCTTAAGGGATATCCTATGACATGAAAGAGTTTTTTAATTAATTTTAAATCTACCTCGTCTATGCTACCGTTTTTACTTTGACTGAAGATAATTTCTTTCAAATCCTTTATTAATACCTGTTTAAATACAGTAAAAGAAGAGGAACATAGTGGTATAGTGTTTATTAATAAAACTTCATCATTAATATTGTTATCAAAGACAGATACAATTGATTCAATATTTTAAACATAATAATTATTTAACACTTTGGTAATGTCACTTGGTCTATGGTAGTATGCATCATCACAAACAATTCCACCTATTTTTTTGCTTTTTACATCCCAATATGTCTTTTAAATTAGACCACATTAATTTTGACTTATTTTTATTTTTGTCTATTGTATCATGATAAAAAATTTGTTTTGAATTATCTATAGTTCTCGTTACTAAATTCCGACATTTTTTATTCGCTACCCAGTCCTCATTATTACTAGTTCATTTATATTTATTATATTCGTTATTTTTGTTTTTAATAGCTTTTTTATAGTCATCATTCATCCATGGCACCAAATGCCACCTACTAAGGGCCATACTGCCATTAAATATCAAATTTAATTACCAATCTAACGATATCCATCATGCACCACTTCATCTTTGTCTAAAACTGAAAAATATTTATTATTTGTAAAGTGCTTACTTTCATGTAATAAGGAACGTGCATTTATTGGAAAACATAGTAAGGCAAGAAAATTAATTTTCTAATGTCATGTCTCTCGTAAACTATTAGAATTTGCAAGTTGCATAAACTAATTTAAAAAGTACCTATGTATTTAAAATTTTATTTAGAAACAATATTCTTAGTAGAACATCATTTAAAAAAAATTATTAAAATGTTACGTCAATTAATTATTTTAATTATTAATGTCCAATGATATGTTCAAATTGGCGCCCATTTTTCCTAACGTATAATCTAGCCCTATCTATTGTGCACCTCATAACGATTCTTAGTTGGTTTTGAGGAATTTCTTGAAATACACGTTGAACTCTGGCCCTTAAGTCGTCTAAAGTAGTGGGTATTCTGAAGTAAATTTTATTCTTAATGTGACCCCATACATAAAAATCTACAGGAGTCAGATCAGGTGATCTCGTTGGCCACCTAATTGGACCATTTGTTCCAATCCATCTCTGTCCATAAGTATCATCAAGGTGTTGCCGAACAATGGCAGCATTATGATGTCCTGCCCCATCTTGCTGAAAGAACATGTTTTCTCTGATGTTCGGGGGTAAATTATTTATATAATTTTCAATTTAATTCAACAATGTAGGATTTTCTTGAGCCCACTACCTTGTATTATTTCTGTTGAACATACCATTGTTCGTAAACCTAGACTCATCTGAAAACAGTATCATTGAAACAAAATCATTATTTAAGTCTTGATTATGCAAAAACCAATGACAATATTCTAGTCTTCTTTCCGGGTCGTTTTTATATAAATGCTGATGTAAATTATATTTATAGGATATTTATGTTTTTTTTGATATTTTTCTGGCACTTTCCTTGTTCACGTTGCATTCGTTTTCTAATTCTCGCAGTGAGGCGGATGGAGAAAATTGAACATAGACCAATACGTTAATTTCTGCCTCTTCATTAACGATAAACTCGTTGTGGTTTTGATTAGTTGGTTCTTTTCTTAGTACTATTTCCAATTATCTAAAATAATGTCTTGGTGGATGCCGCCTTAAAGGGAAACGAGCAGCGTACAGCACACTTGCATTAATAGCGTTTTTGTGACATTCCCTTCTGGTTATTATGTTCCATTTGGGAAGAAACTATTAAATACACTATCAAAATTAGATGAAGTTAAAACTGAATTTATTTTAATGTTGTCATGACATTAGACACCTTTTGTTTTCCATGGCTAACTAGTATTTTACTAAACTAAAGGGAGTATTACATATTTTACAATTTAGTAAATAAATATGTAGATTCCGAAAAAACATAAAATATACTGGGTGATGCATTTAAAAAATCAAAGGTAAACGCACTTCCGGTGAAACAGGAAGTCGGCCATTTTGACTATATCTGCATGTCCAACCGAAATTAGGAATTGTAAAAATGAACGTTAAAGTTGACTTATTGCCCTTTTAAATCACTTACTTAACGTCGGTCTGTCTTTCCATTGTCGTAATCCCCACCGCAGACGCCATTTTATTCCTTATTCAACCACATATTTTCCTTTAATATAACATTTTTTTCCTTGACCGTTTATATTAAATAATATCTGATAGTTTTTCGAAGGTTTCGGTCAGATATTTTAATTTTTATTTCTTTGAAATTTCTGTTGCTTTTAAATAAAAAGCGTTATTTATGAAATTTCTTGTATTTTTTCTTTAACAATCAACTTTTCTTACGTAAAATTAATCAAAGAATATTTATTTTCATTTTTACTATCATTTATTTCCAGCATGTATATGATATATAGAATTTTCTTGCAGTTTTATAATTAATATTTTTTTCCAATTCCATTCTTATCATTTTTTGTTTTTTTCTTTTCATTTGTATTACATTTAGTTAGGGTTAGGTGTAAGAATCTTACACATAAAATAATTTTTCTTTCCACTTTCATTCTTATATACTTATATTATTACTTCCTCACCCCTCAAAGTGAGAAAGTTATGTATTCGTGAAAAAAATTTTGAAAATATTTATTGCATTTCTGGACGAATCTCGATGAATTATGACGATACAAAAAATTTCAGACAAATAATTTTTCTGTCTGTCCGTGTGGTTCGCGATAGCAGCTACAGTTTTTGAGCTTTCAAATTTGGTACACACATTCTAGAAGTCAAGGAAGAGATTGAGTTCGTGGATGAGCAAAATGGGTTCTTAAAATTTGAAATGTCAAAAAATATATTAGTGACATTTTTGATGTCAATTTGAAATGTCATTTTTTTGACATTTCAAATTTTAAAATATTGGTGACATTCCACCAATATGACTTTTTTGAAATGTCAATTTGAAATGCCAAAAAAATATTAGTGACATTCCATCAATGTGACTTCTTTGAAACGTCAAAAAATACTTTTACTACAAACTCCACCACACATCGAGTTTTACTATGGTGAGGAAGTTCTGATCCCCAAATAATTGGCAGCGGTTTTTTTAAATAGTTGTTTAAAAATACTCTTATAATGCCAAGTTTTTTTGTTTATGTTTTAATGTATTTTAGAATTTTTTTTTTTAAATATATTCCTCACCCCTCAAAGTGACGAAGTTATGTATTCGTGCAAAAAATTTTGAAAATTTGTATTGCATTTCTGGACGAATCTCGATAAATTATGACGATACATAAAATTTCAGACAAATAATTTTTCTGTCTGTGTGGTCGCGATAGCAGCTACAGTTTTTGAGCTTTCAAATTTGGTACACACATTCTAGAAGTCAAGGAAGAGATTGAGTTCGTGGATGAGCAAAATGGGTTCTTAAAATTTGAAATGTCAAAAAATATATTAGTGACATTTTTGATGTCAATTTGAAATGTCATTTTTTTGACATTTCAAATTTTAAAATATTGGTGACATTCCACCAATGTGACTTTTTTGAAATGTCAAGTTGAAATGTCAAAAAAAATATTAGTGACATTCCACCAATGTGACTTCTTTGAAACGTCAAAAGTTACTTTTATTACAAACTCTACCACACATCGAGTTTTTTGGAACGTCAAAATATGACTTTTTTAAAACGTTAAAAAATGTGACTTTTTGAAACGTCAAAAATTACTTTTATTATAAACTCCACCACACGTCGAGTTTTACTACGGTGAGGAAATTCTGATCTCCAAATAATTGGCAGCGGTTTTTTATTTTTTTTCTAACGTTTCGGTTTTTTGTTCTCTGATGATGGTGTAATAAATCGAAACGTTAGAAAAAACAATAAAATTAATTTGGTCTGTCCGAAACCCCCAAAAATCTATCAAATATTATTTGATATTACATATAAAATCAGGCCATTACATATACCTTATGTAGTAATATTTTATTCTTTGTTGGTTTGCGTGTATACTTGCAATTATGTTTTTACAACCGTTTCAAACTATGAACCTTGACCATTTGTATTTTCCATATTTGTTTCCTACGGGACCTTGACCAATAATATCCAAGGTTAAAAGCTTTACATTATTTAGTTGATAACGGATCGATGCATAAGACATGCAAGAACTCATGTTTGTCGTAATTTCATTCCTATTTTAAGTAGGCATTGCTGCATTAACGTTATTGATTTGTCTTGAATTGGCCGACAGAATGCGAAAAGTGATCTTAGGAAAAAAATGCGAGTGTGTCATTTTGACTGAATTTTTGAGAGTGGACGTATCAAATACAGGGTATCCCTGCAGGATTCGATCAAATTTTAGATATATGTTCTTTGAATAATTTTACATAAAATAAGTTGGTTGTTAAAGAAAAAATACAAGAAATTTCATAGATAACGCTTTTTATTTAAAAACAACAGAAGTAATAATTAAATAAGCTACAATAATATAGGCAGACACAATTTTTGTAACACAGTTCACACATTTAGTGTATTTTTCCTCCTCCTTCAAGGTGATGTTATAATAATTATATTATTTTTTTTTCTCGGAATATCCGATGCCGGTCAGTCTTCCCGTGGCCTCCAACGCCTCACGGGAGTCGCGTTGACGCATCAACTACAGCCACTCCCCACATCCCGTAGGGTTAGTGACTGTAGATATCAGAATCGTGTGCTCTAAGTAGACGGAGAGAACCCAGAATGACCACCTTCTGTATCTGGCCTGCCAGCCACTCGGCTGATTTTTGGCAGGCCGGTATGATCTTCAGTTCCGAGAGCAGCGTAGGCTTTATCCCTCCGAGTATACCGATTATAGGGACGACCATTTTTACCGAGTAGCCTGGGTACAGCACTTGGAGCTCATACCGGAGATCACGATATTTGGTCCGTTTCCCTTCCTCCTTCAAGGTGATGTTTTTCTCCGCAGGTGCCAAGAACTCGATGACATACATCACCTTAAATTGATGGTCGAGGAGGCGATGTCAGGCTTGTTGGCTTGGATCAGCCTGACCGTCGGGAACGAGTAGTTCTAGTAAATCCGGCATTTCTCGTTCCCAACAATGGACTCAATATCTCCGGGGACGCAGGGCAGCAGTGGTGTCTGGTCTACCCTGTACGAGTGCCTTAGATGGTAGTATAGCACTCGTAAAGCCGCGTTATGTCGGTGGATGTAGGCCGAAATCGCATATATGGGGCATGCAGAAAGTAGACCAAGGTGTTGATAACACCATCCTGGCATAATGAATCCCTCGGTCTCTGACTTAAGCCCTGTTGACCTTAGAAAGGCGAATGTCAGCCTAGTCGATAAACCCAATGTTTCTATGTTCTTATAGAAGACACTATGCTGGGGTTTATCGACGTGCTGCCGACACAGGTTTTCCTGTTCGGCAGCTCTGATTGGGCTTTCAGATGATTTGGCTGAAGTTCGGTGACTGACTCTACATCAGCACCTCGCCGGCCTCCTCGCCTGATGTCAAATGCGAAACCGAATTGCGGCTCTTTTTGCTGCCTTGAACAATCCTGCTCCCACTCCTACAGTTTCGTGATGTTCCACAAACCGCAAGAGAGGATCTGAGCTCCTGAGGATGTTACATGCCATACTCAGTACTACTCTGCCATGCGTACACTCCAGGTTCAAGAGTCCTCGGCCCCCCCGTTGATGTGGGAGGTACACACGAGGAACGGACGGTCTAGGATGAATACTTCTGTGAATATTCATCATCTTGCGGATATCTCTGTCTAATTGGCACAGCTCATCTACCGTCCACTTTACTACTCCGATATTAGTTGCAGACACTTTGTTCTTCCCCGAAAGTTCGGAAGACCAAATCTTTCGGAGACGGTGTCTGTACTTGCCGCGGAGAGAATCCTTTATTTGTGTTACATTCTGGATGTGCCTTTGTTGCTCACCCAGATATGTATAGGTCTCTCCTGCATCAAGATGTCTTAGAATGCTTCCGTCTGCGAGCTGTGCATCTTCAGGGAATTCCCCACATCGTCCTCTCTTGAGGTGGACGACTGCACATTTGTCCAACCCGAACTCCATGCCAATGGCCCGCGCATATTCCTCGACCACCCTAAGAGCGTTTTGTAGTTCGCGCTCTCCGGAGGCATAAAGTTTAAGGTCATCATTATAAAATAGATGGGTGACCTTATGCCTTATATTATATTATTATTATTATTAGTATTATCATCATTATTATACGTCAAGTTTAAAGTTGTTCAAATATAATCACGTTTAAAGAAAAAGTTAAATAACATTTATTAAATGTTATTAAGAATAAAAAAACAATTTCGATAAAGCTACGTTTTCAGTTGTAGATGAGATAGCAAATAACGACAGGAAATTTATAGCCAGATCAATTGCCATCAAATTCGAAATGCGGCTGGAGTCAAACTAAGAGATAGATTGCTATTGGAGTTCCATTAGTTGAAACCTGAAATTAGTTTGTGCCTTTTTTCAGTTCGTTTTGTAGTTTGCTTGTTATTAATTTCCTTTTTCCTAAGTATCACCTGTAACGAGAAAATCGATGCTAATATAATCAGCCGATTATGAAATAACAAACCGAGAGCAGATTCTTTAAGAGACTTTTCCATTTATTTTATAATTGTGCCGTTCATTAAATTTATTGAACGAGTAGGTACTTTAAATTAGCATAATTTCTTTTGAATTAATGACTAAAGAGTTTATAAAATAAACTTTATTTGCTTTGTTTGTAAAGAAATTTAAAAAGGAATTGTATAACGGACGCAATAAATATAGTAATATAAACAATTTGCTTATACTATCTCGTAAAGCAGAGTAATTTTTAATACTCTTTTTTTTTAATAATTAAGTAAGAACGATGATAATAATGAAATACTAATCAGAAAAATTAATATAGGACTCATTCTCTGTTATAAATTTTCTTCATCATAATATTTCTATTATTATTATAGACAATATCAGAATTTCTATTATTTTCTAAATAAATAAATAAAAAATAATAATAAAGTATTCTTAATATGTACTTGCAATCCAAATTTTATTATTCTCAAATAACACTAGCGGACAAAAATAGTATATTATGTTACTCGGAGAAGGCGAACATTACATGTTCAGCCCAGAACTGGGAGAAACATATGATGTGCCTTCTACTCCAAGTAACATATACTATTTTTTCTTCAAGCGTCAAAATAAAAAAATTGCGACTTTAATTTCGAAAACTGACATCAAATATGTTCAATTTTGGCAAAAAAAATAAAAAATTGGTAATACTAACCATTTTATTTATTAATTAAGCATAACATAGTACTAACCACTTTATTGATAAATTAAACATTGGTAAAATTTTTTTTTAATTGGAATTAAAATTAAGTATAACATTATTAGTTCTTAAACATCAAAGTCTATATTACTTATAGGTCTTTCCAAAAACCATTATTTATTAACATGAATATTAAATGTGCAATTCTGTATAGTACAGTTGCTTACGTTTAAAGCACTACTGGCTGTGTTTGCTTCTAGCTTCATAGTTCTGTCGAATACATTATTTGTAATAAGATTGTCAGTTAATTGTTCAAAACTCTTTCATTGTTGGCAGAAAATTCTTCGGTAAAAACGTTTTCAGTTTGACTTGAAGTACTGGGCTCATTATACTCTAATGGGTTTAGTATTTTCAACGGTATCTGTTTTTTGTTGTTTACAGATTCTTCAATGTATCGTTCAGCAACGCTGGTGGATTTCGATACACCATGTCGCTTTAGGGTTGTTATATCTCCACCATTATCAACTAAGATAGTAGCCGAGGTTCTTCTAAGGCTATGGTCTATATATTGATGTGAATTTGACAACTTTAAAAACGATGCAACATCTTTTGCAACGTTTGAAATTTTATGTATGCCCATCACAACACGATGACAATGATCATTTTGATATTTAATAAAAAATCTATTAAAATTTATGTCTTTTGGCCGAAGAGTAGCATATTTTCTGTATAAATTTAAATAAAAATCTCCAATTATAGTAAATGAGCGATTTTTTTAGTTTTTGTGTTGGGAATATTTACTAAGATTAAATCTCCCAAATCTTTTATATCATTAACTTTTATATGAACAAGTTAATCGCATCTATAAGGTCCTGTGACTCCAAATATTAGTACAACCCAAAAAATATACTATATTAATTTTATAAAGGTAAAATAAAGTTAGAAAGAGCAAAAAAAAGTTAAAAATACAGGATTCGAACCCGGGCCTCCAAATTACGAGTCTAACACTCTGATCACTGAGCTATATCCGAACTTAATCAAAGCATTCAATTCTTTTTATCAATTATTTTCATAGCGGATAGATATAAAATAACTGGAATTTCACAAATTATAACAAAATTTTATATTACAGATATGAAAGGGTTAAATATATAATTTTAAAATGCGAACATACCTTTGTTGCTAAATATTTATCATTAGGTGCTTTATTAAGAAATTCATCAAACTCTTCTTTAGACAAAACTTTTTGACTTTTTAGGTTTATAATTTTCGCCTTGTCGCTTTATAAAGGCAATTAATTTAGAATAGTTGTCAATTTTTACATTGTATTCGATGTTTAATTTAGATTTTACATTGAATATTGCGCCCATAGAGTTGAACTTTTCAGTTTTTTGGATAAATGTGTAAAATACCTATGCTATCATCACATTTTCCGAATACATAGTATGTTGTTGTCCTTGGCCCATTTTATAAATGTATCGTAAACTTTTTTGGATTTCGCGGGAATTAATGTTGCCACTGATGAATTTGCAATTTCAAGTAATTCATGTGGTGTGCACTGCATTTCTTCAGACATTTTTGCTTTTAAATTTGAAAACCGACCCGACGTGAAATTTAAAACTGACAGCTCTGAGTTCCTGTCTGTTAAGTATTCCTTTAAAATCTGCATCGTTATGCAATTTTCTAATTTGACGACCAATAAAAAATGCCTTCTTTAAGTTTGACGTCACTTAATTGGGGAAAAAGTTCTCTTAAGTATTTAAATTTTTTACCCGCTTTATTCATAAATTTCAAGTTTAATGTGAAGAGGTGGCAAAAGAAAATTTTTAGGGTCTACAAGGAGCACATATTTAACATTACTAGTTTTTAGTTCAAATTCATTCCGTTCTGGTCAAATTCTTTTCATATAATGTTCGTTTACTGGATGACTGTCCCACAAACAAAGAAAACAGCAATATTTTGTAAAGAATCCTTGAAACTCCACAAAAATGGTTATTACTCTTAAATCCCCACATATTTGTCATTTGTATTTGAAGAGTGTAATTAAATAACGGTCTAAGTGTCAAATATCTAAAACAGAGATATTCGCATTTTAATGAATACAAATTTTATTTTTCTGAAATAAAACGACAACATTTTTTAAGGTATTCTTTATTATCAAGAAAACCAAACTGATATATTAACTAAAATAAATTAACTCAGGTTTAAATGCAATACAAGAATTAAAAAAAATATTTTAAGAACGTTCTAACTGTAACAGGTAATTGTAATGTTCTAAGTGCAACGGATTATATATTCACCAAAAGTTCTTGAAAAAACATTTTATGTTCTTGATTAGGTGGCTACTCAATCATTTCTTTTAAATTTTGTTTTTTTTGACTTTTTGTTGTAACAATGGCAAATTAATAGTTTTCAAATGATCTAAACTTACACCACGTTAACAACTTTCCACTCTTCCATCTCATTTAACGTTTCACGTATTCGCACTTTTCCGGGATTTTCTTGGTCTATTCTAATCCACTGAGCTTTGCTGATATTGAATTTTTGGGTATTGAGGTAGACGTTAGAAGCTTCTTTAAAGTCAAGAAGATCTTCTTTTTGCATCATGATTACAACAAAAGGTTGGACATTCCTAGCATTCACTATCATTTCTACTAAATCTTTTGGAACCATGCATTTGCACATCGTTTTACGTTCCTCGATTTGGGCAAAGTCCCGATCACAACTAAGGAAAGAATGTCCAGAGACCAAAAAATTTGTGATCCACTGAGTCAAATATATCCTTAAGAACAAGATAAATCCAGAGCAGTATAATCATTTTATTTTTATTTTACCCACAGCAGTTATCACTCCACATTGTCAGTTGCTTCTTTTTTGTCACACCACCCAAAAACAGTTTTAATACACAGGAAGCAATTTCATTACCATCTCTGCCACTGGTTCCCTCATGTCATATGTTCATAAAACCTGCATTAGTATCACCAACATGTACTTCAAGGCTATAGTTAGATAACTGGCGCAAATAAAACATCCTACTGTGGCTAAGAGAGGGAAGAAACAAAACCTGCTGCAAATTCATTAAACATGTACAAATGGAACTTCCAGGTAGTTGAGAGTTTTTGTGATCTTGCTGCATCATTTTTATAGCCTTTTCAGTCGTTCTATAATGTAATGCAAGTCAATTTATTAGATCCTGTCTGTTTTCGGGATTACCTTTGATTTGAGCTGATAGCAAATCACAGGTGTAATAGGTATCCGTTCTTGGTGGTTTGAAAGTTAGATTAGGAAATCTTTTGTATCTAAAAACATACCACTAAAGACACGATATAAGCGATTTATGTTTAAGTCAGGGCTGAGATACTCCTTTGAACTGCGATTCCTTGTGTAATGGCTTACATCACGAGGAAACGTATTCATGTGATTAACAACTTTATTCTTATCATCTTTAGTATATTTCCTGTGCAACTTCTTATTACCTCGCTTCTCCTCGTATATTAAATTGCCTGATTTCTTTTTTCGGTCAGCGTTTGCATTTTC
Source organism: Rhamnusium bicolor (assembly GCA_029963845.1). Lineage (NCBI taxonomy): Eukaryota > Metazoa > Arthropoda > Insecta > Coleoptera > Cerambycidae > Rhamnusium > Rhamnusium bicolor. The sequence continues at coordinate 702,554 of JANEYF010003363.1, read as the reverse complement.
CTATGGGTCACACGAAAAATTTCCTGAAATGTTCTATTACATACTTCAATTATTTCCTCCTCACCGCTTCGTACAGTATAAAAAACAATGTATGTTCTTCTACTATCGGCCGGGTCGTCATAACTTCCATGTCACCGTCGGCGTCGTTTGATCTTTCCAATATGTATTAGACTCATTATATATGTGGACTGCTTTTCGTTATCACCCATGTTATAAAATTCACGAAACAGTTTATTTTTTGGTTCAAACGAAAGTGACATACAGTTATATTTGCATTTACATGATAGCTAAAAAGAAAATAGAGCATTAGTACTTATGTTACGGTTCGATATTTTAATAATTTCGATCTACCTCTTGTTTTGGGGGCACCTTAACTTCCTTCAAAATACCCTTTTTGTTCACATATGATTTTCCGGTGTTTCTCCGTTTTTTCTTTCTACAACTTCACTTCCCTCTCCATTTCTCCTTCGTTTTCTTCGATTTTCTTCCATTTTTAGTTAACGAAAACAATACAACAACGTATTAAACGACACTAAACGTTTTAGGTTAACAACAAGTGTTTGGCACATAGACCATTATTTACGAAATGCGTAGTTGGAAATAGAATGCCCGACATCTTTTGATGAGTACCTGTGGCACGAAATGAACAAATGATACTTAGAACGGTATAAAAGTTATTGGGATAAGCACATAGTTATAGCTACTTTTCTTAGATTTAGGCACTTAGACCGTTATTTAATTACACACTTCATTTGTTTTAATTAATTTTACTTAAAATGATGCTCATACTGTCATAATCTTCTTTCATTGTTACTAAATAGGCAATTGGTATAGATAGTTTTAAATTTCCATTATGTAGTAATACAGCTTTTAAACTGTATTTGGAGGAATATATGAATAAGCGCCACCCAGAAGGGGAATGCTCAATATTAAGTTCCTGCATTAAACCATCAATAGCAATACACGCGCATAGTGAATTTTCTATATGATGCGGAAAATGTTGCATTTCTTTTTCTAAAAGTCGTAATTTTTGTTTCTTTAGCCAGTAAGTTCGTTACTATTTCCATTAGGTCCCTAAACGATATTTTGCCAATCTAAAAGCGTGGTTAGCACTGGTAAGTCTGATGCATTGTAAGGAACAGGTCTTAGGGCTGATGGCAAATCGGATATTTGATTTTTTGTTTTTTTTTTTGAAATATTCCTCAGTTCTTGTTAAACAAAAAGAGCAATCACAAAATGATTGGTGGGTTCTCGCCATACCATTGAAATCGCAAAAGGCATGCTTTTTCTTCTCCATTTCATCTACTGTACTAGTAATATGCTACAACTTACACAACAATCCTCCATAAATGTCTGGTAGGGTTGTGTAACTTCGGCGCGTTTGATTGGACATTTTGTCGTAATAGAGTTATGTAGACAAAGGAAAAAAACTTTCTAACAAACACAATTGGGCACTTGGAAGGTCGAAACAAGACTGATAGTGAAAATGTCCCACCTTACTTTAAGTTGCTCTTCTAAAATTGTCGACCCATCATAAAATTTATTACCTGCCAATATAATAGGGTCTGTTGTGGTACACTTGATTTAAAAAAAAACTGATACAACTCTTGTACTCGAAAATCTTAATAGTTTAGTTGTGTGTATATGTCTGTAAATAGGGCTGGCCAGGCATGTCGAGAGGGGGGTAGAGAAGAGGTGATTTACTCCGGACCTGGGTTTTTTGGAGGAGATCGGTTTTCTTTGTGTTTTTAATCTTATTAAACCTTTCTCTTTTATTTTATTCAAATGGAATTTTAAAAAATAATTAGAAAATAACTTTTTCAAAACATTTTCAAGCCTGCCATATTATTGTTTAAAAAAATAATATTTGTTACGGATAATTCTACTAATGGTTGTAATTAAAATACTAACTGAATAATGATAATTCTATTTTTAAAAAAAAGAACACAAAAATACCACTTGAGATTAAAAAAAATGTAAACAATTCAAACTGAACATAAAAATACAATAAAAAAATAAAATAAATGAACTTCAATTACGTAATACAGAATTAACTAATATTTTGTCATTGCTCCATTAGCGTCTAAAACTGCCTGAAGTCTTGCATGAACAAAGTCAGATTTCTTGCAAGGTCAACTTCCTGCGACAAGTTCTCCCAAGCGTCTTCAATTATCCCTTCCAATTCTTGGGCATTATTTGGATGGTTATTTAATTTTCTTATATATTTCACCATTAGTCCCCATACATTTTCAATTGGATTTAAATCCGGACTTTTAGATGGCCACGGTAACAACTCTATGTTTTTATTAAGAAACCATTGCCTGACACGATGGGCCATATGTATGGAGCAGTTGTCTTGTTGGAAAATAAAATTATTTTCCGGAAACACCTCTATTACTGACGGCAACATAATATTGTCTAATATTTCAATATATTTAATGGAATTGAGATGACCACCACTGTTCCAACACACACCTAACCCATTTAGGCCCATCCAAGCCCAGACATTGACTGAAAACCTTCCTGATATTTGTGGATCGAAAGTATATTTTTCGTCGTATCTAGTGGAAGGAGGCCTATATACGCGAACATGTCCATCGTTACAGGATTTAAAAACCTTTTCGTCAGAAAAGACAACTTGTCCCCAGAAGTTTTCATCATTGATCATATAGTTGAATGCAAAAATAATCCTACCCTGCTTCTTTTCTTCTGAAAGTTAGTATTTTTTAGCCGCTGAACAACTCTTCAAGTCGCTTTGTAGTTTTATTCTTCTGCAAGCAGTAAATACCCAAGCAGGGAAATTTGTCTCAGAAATTGCATTTACTGCAGTCTGAAAAGGGTTTTCTATTAGGTAATTTATAAGATTTTCATCTTCTTGATTATTGCTCTTTCTGGGCCTACCGGAACCAACTTTACGGGATACCGTTTGGTTGGTTTCCCATTGTTTTTTAACACTCATTATCGTGGTTTTACTCACATTGTATTCAGCAGCAAGTCTTCTTATGGACCAACCATCTTCAATTTTAGAACCAATTCGAAATTTTTGAATATCTGTTAGATGTCGAACCATTTTTAATAATGACGCTACTGATTAACGTCAAAGTGATATTTGTAAGATTATTAATATCAATCAAAGAACGAATGATTTACATAGTTAAAAGAAAGTGTACTAGTTTTTATTGAAATTAAGTGTACTTATTAGGACTTGTTGGATATTTTTTCGTTAATAAGGAGGTATTAATAATATAAAAACAGTAGTGTCAACTATGTTACAAAAATTGTGTCGGCCAGTGTAATTAATAAAAGTTACGAAATTACTTAAATTATTAGATAATTAAACCAATTGATTTAGATTAAATTAACAATCATGACATTCCATGGCCTTCTGTCATGGTTGCATTTATTATGTTTTTTGCACTATACGTAAAAATTAATAATCTTAGACGAAAAGCGTAAGAGATAAAAATGCCTTGTTATAAAATTATCTTGGAAGATGGCATTATTTTTGATTTTATTAAACATAAAAAAAGTTTCAAAGAATAAAGCTCTCCGTTAACGTCCAAATACCCACAGAGACAAAAAATCATTTTGGAACAACGTTGGGGAAAATTGTCTTGTTGCGTTTTTTTAAATAGTTAATTGCTAAAATTTCAAAGCAAAACGTTGTACAGTTTTATTGTGTTTAATATTTTTACATTTTATTTGCCCACTATAAAGATTTAGTCACAATAATTTATTATAGAACATGTTTCCATGTTCTAACGAATCGGGGAAATTCATTGGTAAATTTATTTATCTTCGTTCAATAAGTAATAGCAATTTAAGCTTAATTTATTATTAGTCGTACTCTTAAACTACATATTTTATTACAATTGTATTTACATTTAATTTTGAGCAACCATTTAAAGGATTTGCACAAATTGTGTATCATAAACATTGTAATTTTATAACCATTTGCTAACAAATTAGTGAAATTCTGCGTCCCAACTTATTTATTTTTGCTGAACAATAATAGTAATCTAAGCATAATTTTATCAATACAGTCCCCATAAACTAGACCATTTAATGACATTATTACCGATTAACAGCTTCGTTGAATTAAGTGTACATATTGTGCAAGATGAATTTCAAAATTGGCAAAAAATGCACAATTTCTGTATTTCACATTTAAAGTTGTGAAAAACTAAAAACATATTAAAAAAATTAGGAACATTTTCTTATTTAATGGCGCAACTTTTCGTAAATGTTTTACTTATTTTTACCCAAAAGATTGTCTTATGCTCCACACCAATAATTTTTAATCAAGTATTTTAAAAAATGGCGAATGCGCCGATATCAAGTATACAGTGCGGTCCATATGTATGAAATAACTTAATTTTAATCGTAATTATGAACTTTTATGAAAAAATCCTGCAACAAGTCGATTTTTAATTTGAAATTACCAATTTTTAGCTAGAAGTGGATTTTGATTCTCTATTCAGTAGTATAAAGTTTTATTTGTAATGCCATATCCTAAACTTACATTTATTGGACAGTTTCAATGACTCAAAACAATGTCGTTATTGACAAGTGAAAAATAAGGAAAAAAGTGTGAAATAAAGACATTTTATTTATTTTTATTCCTGGAATTATAGGTTCAGATGTGAAAAATATTTGATTCATTTATTAATATGGTGGTTGGTCTGATTTTCACCAACGACTACATCGGCAGACATAGTTATTTCTGTAGTACTGTTTGAAAATATCTGTTTTGAAATTTCCTCTTTGTTCTGGATGCTATCTTCTATAAATCCCTCAGCAATTGTTGAGGATTTCCATTCCCCATGACGATTTAAGGTAAGAATATCAGCTCCAGAATCAGCTATTAGTGCTGCCGAAGATCTCCTAAAGTTGTGACCCATATATTGCTCAGGATTAGATAAGTTAAGGTATTTAGCTATAATACTTGGTATTTTTGAAAATATAATAATACCAACATGTTGGACCGTATAATTTTTCTCCTCGATATTGAAGAAAAACCCCTTTGTGATTCACATGAGTAAGGCGAATAGCTGCATATTTATTATAAATATTTAGTGGATTTATTTCATTAACTGTCTCACCAATTACCGTAAAAGTCCTTTCAATGTGGGTCTTCGAATCAGAGGTACTTTAACAACCAGCATGCAGTCTTTTCTCACAATGTCATCAATGGTCATATTGTAGAGTTCCTCTCGACGACAAGCGCCAGCCAAGCCCATTATTAATACAACTTATAACATTAAAAACTTACATCTACATTATTCTTTACATTCAAAACTGCTTTAAGCATCGAAAACTTGGACCAGAGACTTGAACATTTTAAAGTTTTTGCTTTTTTAGATCGAAATCAAATGAACAGATTCAGATATGTTACTCACAGTTTTCTGCTTACACTGGTGCATAAATAAATCATATTCTTTTTCGTACAATTTTCTAGATTTCGCTGGTAATAAATTTAAAGTTGCAGCAATTGCTTGCTCTCTGATTAACGAAGGAGTTCCAGGAATAAAATCTTCCTCACTTTCACTCATTTTGTTCCAAATTATAATTATTGTAAAGTAGAATGTGTCAAATGCGACGTTTAAATCGTTCTATATTTGGTCGTTTTATTGTTGGTTTCTATGGAAACAGCAATAGAATTTAATCATTACGACAATGTAACTTTGTCAATTTGCCGTATTTTTACAAAATTATACTGCTTTCTAATTTTGAATGGCGAAACAAAAAATTTTGTATATAACTCGTGACTAAAATATGTTTTTTTTTACTAGTGTGGTTTATAGCACTCGCCTTCGGCTCGTACTATAAACGCCACACTTGTAAACAAAAATACCATTTTAGCCACTTGTTATATAGATTTTCTTAAAAAAAAATCTATATATACATTTATGCTCGGCGATTTTGGGCCCCCGTATTTCGAGAACGGCTGATCGGATCGACCTCAAATTTGGGATCTATCCGAATCTCGAGATTTCCAGAAACTTTCCGTCTGTCCGGAACTCCGGAACTCCGGAACTCTGGAACTCCGGAACTCCGGTAGTGCGGAACTCCGGAATCCGGAACTCCGGTAGTCCGGAAACTTTTCTTTGAAATGCGATAACTGTCCCAAATATTGACCGATCGAGGTAGAGGTAGACCTCCATGGTCTACATATGCCTATTGATTTTGAGCCGGTTCCGAAAACGGCAAGTGGGGCAAAAACGGCCCAACAACCAATTTTTTTACCTTCCTTTGAAATGCGATAACTGTCCTAAATATTAACCGATCGACTTCAAATTTTGAACAGGTGTAGACCTCTAAGGGCTACATATGCCTATTGTTTTGGAGCCTGTTCCGAAAATGCGAAGTGGGGCAAAACGGCCTAAAAGCCAAATTATTTTTCTTTTTTTTTTGAAATGCGATATCTGTTCAAAATATTGACCGATCGACTTAAAATTTGTAACAGAGGTAGACCTTTACGGTCTACATATGCGTGTTGATTTTAAGCCGGTTCCGAAAACGGGAAGTGGGGCAAAAGAAAATTAAGAATTTTGATTTTTTTGGAAATGCAATAAATGCCCCAAATATTGACCGAATTGGTACAAATATAGGCATATTAGCATAAGACTCAATGAAATTGATCACAAGGAACCGATTCCGACTATTCACGAACCGCTCCGATCATTCCCGAAGGCGTTATAAACACTTTTAATAGCGTTTTAAGAAATTAAAAAGGGCAAACAAGTTTCAAGGGTGTTAACAGCCACCGAGGCTACAGATTTAACCGCAAAACCCGAACTGGACCCGAACCTTTCCGAAGTTACCCGAAGATACCCGAGATCAAGCGGGGCCTGTGGGGTATCATTTTCAATAAAACCGAACATAAGGAAGCAATTTAGAGAATTCCCGGACCGCTGCGATCATTCCCGAACGCGTCTTAGGCAATTTTAACAACGATTGCAGGCATCGAATAACAAATCATTCTGGAACCGATTCGATGTACTTTGTCCGTCTTCTGAAAATCTATATGGCATCTTCACCGCAGCGGTGAATGTACCTCACTTGTTATATAAAATACTATTAAATTAATGCCCCAAGCATTAATTACTGAGAAAATTAATTTTGAAAAATGTAAATGTAAATTTTTGTGTCTTGAACTCAGTTGAGGGATTTTTTTGCTAAATTATTGATTTCAAAGAAAACTAAATCTGATCTGTTGTTGTTTTTAAGGTTTCTAATACAAAATTGTACCGACCTTAACCCTATACATAAAATGAAGCACAGAATCTCACATAATATTAGGAATTTATTTCCAGCTTATTTGAATGTATTTTCAATTTACTTCATAATTAAATTAAATGTTCAAAATGACCGCCAGTCGCCTTTTGACAATAAGCAAGGCAATGTTTGAATTCTCAGATGATGCTTTGTATGACTTCAGGACTTATTTTATGAATTTCTTCGGTTATCCTATTTTTTTAAATTTGCAAAATCGTCTGTTCGATTAACATACACTATTGATTTTAAGTAGCCCCATAAACAGTAATCAAGATAGGTAAAATCGGGAGACCGAGGTGGCCATTCAATAGTTCTACATCTTCCAATTCACCTGTTAGGGAAAACTTCGTTTAAATAATCTCTCTCTCTACTTGAATAATTCGGTGGAACTCCATCTTGTTGGTACCAAATAGATGTGACTATTTTATTTGGATAATTAACATCAGGGAAAAGTGTTTTTAATGTAGGCACTAAAAAGTCGCCAAAAAATCTAGGTAAACATCACCGTCGACTGCAGCTTCAAAAAAAATAAGGGCCAATAATTTGATTATTAATGATACCAGCTCAAACGTTCACTTTTTGAGGAAATTATGTGTGAGCCTCCATTATCCAATGAGGATTTTCTCTGCTCCATTATCGGCAGTTCTGGTGGTTTACCAGAAGAAACAATTCAGTTCATAAACTGCAAATCATTGTTGGCAACAAGTTGTCTATTTGGTTTATGGGGACTTTCCTCATTCTCTACCAGTTTATCTAATTGTTTTTCCTCATCAAATCGAAAAGTTCTACCTGGTTTGTGAATATTTCTTACATGTCCAGTGACTAATAGCGACCTGCAAGGCAGGTACCAAGAGCTGCGATCTGTAACCTTGGCGGGCTAAACTATATACTGAATAAGATTTACATGAAACAACTACTCAACGGGCTAAAGCCCCGACCTGCGTTGAATTAAACCTGTAAGTCTTGTTTGGTACCTAAGATCATTTGTCAATTCCTCACGAGACATAGACCGGTTTAGAACTTGTTATGTTCCCGTCAGTGTGCCATAAGTAATGGAAAAAACAGCACTGACCACCAGAGGGAGACCCTTATCACTCATATGTCTATCTTGTTTAGTCTGCTTTAGGTTAGCCTGGTTTGCTATTATTATTTGTCATTTCTATTCTGAATTCTGAATTCCTTCTAGATAAAACATCAAGAGTAAGCTTTCTTTAATTTTTTATGCAGAAATCGAAAATGTAGTTGAATTTTTTTTGAATAGCGCATACAAATGCACATAACACTTTAACTTGTTTTCTTTTAAATGGAACACTGCCTTTTTTGGTTTTCATTCCTTGTAACGTCTTAAATTCATTTTATTTGAGGTAATTTTGTCCTTAGACCCACAATTTTTGATATATTAATGTTACTGTGAATCGTCAAGTATGGAAAATAGTATACTTGATTTAAAAAAAAAAACTCGTACACTTTCTTTTAACTATGTAAATCATTCGTTCTTTGATTGATATTAATAATCTTACAAATGTCACTTTGACGTTAATCAGTGGCGTTATTATTAAAAATGGTTCGACATCTAACAGATATTCAAAAATTTCGAATTGTTTCTAAAATTGAAGATGGTTGGTCCATAAGAAGACTTGCTGCTGAATACAATGTGAGTAAAACCACGACAATGAGTGTTAAGAAACAATGGGAAATCAACCAAACGGTTTTTTTTTTATTCCGTAAAGTTGGTTCCGGTAGGCAGAAAGAGCAATATCAAGAACAACTAGAAAATCTTCATAAATTACCTAATAGAGAATAACTCTTTCAGAAACTGCAGTAACCTACGACCATGCAATTTAGATAACTGCGTATCTAATGCTGACATTCGTAGAATAATAAGAACTTCACACCAAAAATTACATTTTAAGGGGATTTTTCCTGCTTCGTACTAAGCAAGAAGAATAAAACTTGAAGAGTTGTTCAGCGGCTAAAAAATACAAACTTTCAGAAGAAAAGAAGCAGGGTAGGATTATTTTTGCACTCAACTATATAATCAATGATGAAAACTTCTGGGGACAAGTTGTCTTTTCTGACGAAAAGGTTTTTAAATCCTGTAACGATGGACATGTTCGCGTATATAGGCCTCCTTCCACTAGATACGACGAAAAATATATTTTCGATCCACAAATATCAGGAAGGTTTTCAGTCAATGTCTGGGCTTGGATGAGCCTAAATGGGTTAGGTGTGTGTTGGAATAGTGGTGGTCATCTCAATTCCATTAAATATATTAAAATATTAGACAATATTATGTTGCCGTCAGTAATAGAGGTGTTTCCGTAAAATAATTTTATTTTCCAACAAGACAACTGCTCCATACATACGGCCCATCGTGTCAGGTAATGGTTTCTTAATAAAAACATAAAGTTGTTACCGTGGCCATCTAAAAGTCCGAATTTAAATCCAATTGAAAATGTATGGGGACTAATGGTAAAACATATAAGAAAATTAAATAACCATCCAAATAATGCCCAAGAATTGGAAGGGATAATTGAAGACGCTTGGGAGAACTTGTCGCAAGAAGTTGACCTTGCAAGAAATCTGATTTTGTCCATGCCTGCAAGACTTCAGGCAGTTTTAGACGTTAATGGAGCAATGACAAAATATTAGTTAATTCTGTATTACGTAATTGAAGTTCATTTATTTTATTTTTTTATTGTATTTTTATGTTCAGTTTGCATTGTTTACATTTTTCTTAATCTCAAGTGGTATTTTTGTGTTCTTATTTTAAAAATAGAATTATCATTATTCAGTTAGTATTTTAATTACAACCATTAGTAGAATTATCCGTAACAAATATTATTTTTTTAAACAATAATATGGCAGGCTTGAAAATGTTTTGAAAAAGTTATTTTCTAATTATTTTTTAAAATTCCATTTGAATAAAATAAAAGAGAAAGGTTTAATAAGTTTAAAAACACAAAGAAAACCGATCTCCTCCAAAAAACCCAGGTCCGGGGTAAATCACCTCTTCTCCACCCTCCTCTCGACATGCCTGGCCAGCTCTATTTACAGACATATGCACACAACTAAACTATTAAGATTTTCGATTACAAGAGTTGTACCAGTTTTTTTTAAATCAAATGTACTTCAGCTACTTATCATACATATCATAAAATGAATTAAAAATTGCTATTACTAGTAGCGATTCACAATCGGCATGTAGATATCCTGACCTTAGTTAGTTAGTATTTGAAAAGGTTTATGGAAACATATATCCAACCAGAAGAGTAGAAAAATCAGGACAAGGGTATTTAACGCGTGCAGAGCAGTAAATAGACTTTTTCTACTCCCTACATAGAAAATACTATTTTGCTCCCTCATTTCAGAGAGCAAAGTAGTACTTTTACTCCCTCGGGAGGAAGATACTTTGCTTCCCTAGGGAGGAAAATGCTTTGGCTCCCTCTGGAAGCAAACAAGTAAAAACTTCAAATAGCTGTAATAGTAGTGTATAGACTTCTTTTATTGATACACAAACTTCCTGAAAATCCACGTTTGCTTCTTCCAGAATATCTTGAGGAACTTCATCTTCACATTCGGAATATATTATTATAAACTTTTTGGAAGTTTGTTTATTTTGAAAACAAGAAGCAACCTTAGCAACATTCCATGTACTTTGATTTTTAACAATATTTACTTATCTAAATACCTATTATGACATTTTGACATATTTGGTTTTTTGATTGTCATGCATAAGATAATATAATAAAATATATGTAAAACCAATGTAAAACACTGTAAATGATCGTGGAAAAAATCATATGTATTACACAAGAGCAAAGTGCCATTTCCTCCCTTGAATATTGATCAAACTATCCGCGGGAGGAAATTATGCACTTTTCTCCCTTGTCATACAAATAGCTATATTTAGTATTTTACAGCATGTTTTGAACAAAATTAGAATTTTTTGAAAAATCATTAATATTCTAGAGCTCATAATTTAAAAACCGTTAGGTTTAGAGGAAAAATGGTAATAACAAAAATAGCCTAATTTATTATTATGACCTAAATTTTTTAGATACAAAATTTTTCTTCATTTGTAACAATTAAGGTATTATAAGCAAGAAGCTTAAACTGAGCGCCATTTTCCAATATGGCGGCCGTAGCACAATTTCGATTTTAGATGCCTTTTAGTATATTCAGTAAGAAGGTAAATGCAACATCTTTATCAAATTCCTTGCTAGTACTAATTTTGTGAAGTTTCGTGTAATTTTTTGCTTAGTTTTCCTGCACTAGAAGTATAATACTCGTGAATTAGATAGTCGGCCACGCCCGAGTGTAAGAGTTCTTGCAACTACGTAGTACATGTTGGACTCGCCTAAATCTATATGCTAACGTTTAACTCATTCAATTTGACCTCACAGATTAATATAATAAATTTAAAGTTCTATAACTTAATATGGTAAACTCATATCAAGTAATTCTGTGTATATTAATCAAAATAGATAGTTTGACTGAATATTTACATGTTTATATTTATATTGCACTGAATAAATATTTATTAATCACAATCAGCCGCACTTTACTACAATCTGTTATACACAAACATTTTATGTCGAAAGATGTAGATATAAATTTAAAAAAAGAAAGGATTCTTACTGTCGACTATCACTTAATTTGTAATTGATGTATTACCACTTCTACTTCCCATTTCAAATATGCAAATACACATCACGCCGATTTCAACACGTGCGAAAGAGTAATATTTTAAATGTGTCAAAAAACTAGGTAGTTTCAGAGTAAGTTATTTCCTTTTATAAATTCTAATTTATCGAACAGCAGAATTTTTTTGAAAAAAAAAACATTTTGCTCAATTAACCGAATCGGTATTTTGTGTAATATGTATTGATGTTTTACTGTAAAACTGTAGGAGTGTCGTTCCTGCTGTTTCGGCCAACAGATCGATACTGGCCCGGTAGAGGGTGCGGTTTAGGCCTCGCCCTCGCAACATTCACCCTCGACTAGTATTCTTTACTTTTACTTAACACCACCATTTCTGAATTCTAGTTTCAATCATATGCGAATTCGATACTATTTTCTTATACGCAATATTTACAATCATCGGGTTCTGTAAATAATATTTGTATGGAAACTTTCAAAAGAGCAGTTGTGATTGAAAAAAACAAACTCCTTTTATATCTATAGTAAAGCTTTTTTAAGCTACTTCACTACATATGCTTGTAAACACGATATCTAAATACAAGGTATGCCGAAAATACACGGCACAAATTCATGAGACGGATATTTCTCACCTCAATATGAGAGAAAGAGTTTCTATGATGACGAGTTCGATAACGCTTCATTTCCGATGTACAGGGTGATGGGGGGCTGTTAGAAAATGGGCATTTTTTTGTTTTAAGAACAAACTTTTTTTTTCATTTTCACGGTATTTAGAATAATTTTTAGACGCCAATTTAATGATAGGCATACCATTTATTCTGTATCTTTTATAGGGAGAGTGGAGTTACAAGGTCATCTAGGAAGTATTTATTTGAGGAAAAAAAGAGGTATCAATGACTTCAGATCTATTGTGAAGTCATTGAGTGGTGTTTTCGGAAAACTGTGAAAAAAATTTAATAAAAAGGACTAAAAAAGTATCAAAAGTGTGTTCTACGTACGTTAATCGTGTTCAAACATACATTTCGCGATTTCCAGACTTAAAATTAGATGGAAGTGTCGTATGTCGTAATAAGTTTTTCTTTCACCATTTATCAGATAAGTAGATAAGATAAGATCAGTAAGCAAGACGTAGTCCAGTGCTATTCATAGAAAAAATAAACAAAATGAAATATCTTATGGCATTTTTATATTTGATTTAAGTATCTTGAGTGTATTCAATATTCCGTTTTATCTACTTTTTGGCAAAATAAGTTCTTAACTGGAAATTAGCGTTGAACTCCTATGCAAAATTATCCACCATATTCAAATTCAATACAATTTATTTTATAATTTTTGGATAAAATGATTCCTCCCGGATTACTTATACCCGGAGCTAACCCAACATCCACGCGACGGTACATCGTGGTACATGATGGGCTGGGCGGGGTTGAGGTCCAGAGAATAAACGACAATTGACTTAAAATTCTAACCACTATTACTTTTAAATAACATATTTATACTCAAAACTAATTAGGTTGCAACAGGGCAACTTAAACTACTTAATATCCCGTACTTGTAACTCAAAAATATTCCCAACTCCGCAATTTTAATAATACTGTACTATTATTAAATATGATTTGAACGAAATAACTACTCAGCGGGCAAACACCCCGACCTGCATTGGATTATACCTTCAAATCATGATAGATCGGTAATTTTCTACCGATCTATCATGATTTGAAGGTCAATGCAGGTCGAGGTATTTGCCCGCTGAGTAGTTGTTTCGTTCAAATCATATTTAATAACAGTAGGTTAGTCCACCTGGGCTAGAGGTCGCCGCTCTCGGTACTTGCTTCGCAAGTCGCTATCCGCCACAGAGAGATCTATGATGTCGGTCGGATAGTAGCATTTGGAGCATATGAGACGTTTTCACATACCTCTCACCACTACTCAATACTGTACTAAATGATCCTTATGAAATACTGGATGCATCTGCACAATTCTTTCAATCAACTTTTATTTCGTTACGTAAATTTAATGCAGCAAACGTAGAGTCAAATTCTAACGTACCTCCTTTAATAATTCCAAGTATTACTGAAGATCATGTATTGCAAGTATTAAAAAAAATTAAATCGAAGCCAATAGGGTCAGAGCCTACTAAAGGATTGTGCCATTTTATTAGCTGAACCTCTTGCCATAATCTTTAACATGTCTCTACAAACGAACACATATCCTTTAATTTGGAAAAGATCTAAAATTTGTCTTATATTCAAAAACATAACTAAAACCTCTATAGAGTATCATAGACCAATTACTATTTTGTCTAATTTCGGCAAGTCGTTTGAAGTAATTTTATACGAAATATTATTTAGTAATTAAAAAGCCCAAATTTGCTCTAACCAGCATGGATTTCTACAGGGTAGATCTACTACCACAAATATAATGTATCACACAGTTTCTAGCTGAGATTTTAGATCGGATATGGCAGGGTGATGTCATTTATACGGACTTTTCAAAGGTGTTCGACAGACTTGACCATGAATTATTGCTGCATAAACGTAGTGATGGATTCCTCAAGTTTTTTTATCCCTATTTAAACAACAGAAGCCTACTCGTTCAGTACCAGGGTTTTAAGCCTGTTGAAAGAGTCAAGAGTCCCGCAAGGATCTGTTCTAGGACCTCTTTTGTTTATTATTTTCATAATTGACATCGTCGGTGAACTTAGTTGTAATGCTCTATTATATGCAGATGATCTAAAACAATATTCGTCATTTTCCAACTTTGAGGATGTATTAGTTTGCAAGATGACTTAAGTACATTGATTATTTGGTGTGAAAGAAATTTATTACATCTCAATATTAGTAAGTGCAATCGCAAGAGTTATATGAGATAACTGCAGCTAATTGATTTAACATATTCAATTAACGACGCTGTAACTAGATGTTATAAGTTTAAAGATTTGGGAATAATCTTTGACTGCAAATTAACTGCAAAACCCGCGGGGTAATTTTGATCTGGAACATGGCCAATTTTTAAATTTAGAAAAAAGTGTAATACAATTTTTAATAAAAACCGCTGCCAATTACTCGACATGTGGTTTTTGATTTTTCAATAGTCACATTTTTTGACGTTTCTAAACAGTCACACTTTGACATTTCAAAAAAGTCACTTTGACGTTTCAAAAAAGTCACATTATTTGACGTTCCAAAAATTGGAACGATTTTACTCAGCAGCGAACTCAATCTCTTCCTTGACCTCTAGAATGTGTGTACCAAATTTGAAAGCCTTATCTCAAAAACTGTAGCTGCTATCGCGAATCAGACAAACAGACACACAGACAGAAAATTTTTTCAGGGAAAGAAGTTCTGGGGAAACAATGTGCCTTCTGCATTCACAATGAAGCGTAAATGAAATAAATGAATTAGTTCTTTCCCCGGCTGGACAGTAGTATAAAATGTTTGGGATATATCGGCGATTTCGTGTATATGACGAATGGGTGTATAATAATAATAATAATATATTCTTTATTTAAGTAGACATGCATTACATGTATATAAAAGTCGTCAATATACAGATATAAAGAGCTATCAAACAAAAGATGATTTGATAACCAAGTCAACATAATGTGTAAGTTCAACGAAAAACAGATTAATAAAACACATAGTTATATATAAAGATAAAAAAAATAAAAGAAAACACAAATACAAACATAATACTATATATACACCAAACTCAAAAGGTCATGTCAAAAAATTCTTGCAAGGAATAAATCGCTTCTTGTAGCAATATTTCTTTTAATTTTATTTTGAACAATTTTAAGCTAGTAACTTTCTTAAGGCAACGAGGGAGATGATTGTATCTTAATGAGCATAACCGTGACTCCATTACTGACAACGGAGTTTATGTTTTGGTACCAAATTGTGTAACATGAAAGTCCTCTGTTACTTTTAAATGACTTTGCAGATCATTTATGAAAATTAAAAAAGGAAGAGGTCCCAAGGTGCTACCTTGAGGAACTCCAGTTGGTACCAACTTAACATCTGACTGATACACTTTGCCACCTACATTTAGTGTAACCCTCTGCGTTCTATTACTCAGATAGGATCTAGTCCAAGAATTAGGTACTCCTCTTATACCATAATCAAACATTTTATTAAGCAACAACTCGTGGTTTACCGTGTCAAAGGCTCTATATCTTGTCTGGGGAAACTGTTAGCCTAAGCATTGGTCTTTTATTGTAAATATTCTTGATAAGTTAACTTTAGTTGTAGAGAGTAAAAATAAAAACTAATATTAAATAATAATTCTGTGTGCCTGTGCTATTTGTATTAATTATTTATGATTTACCCGGCACACTTAGTATTTTAAGGATGAAAAATTGCAGAAAAACAAAATGCTATGAAGAGACGAAGCAATTTTTTACAAGATATTGCAGTCTTTTAACCAGTTATAATATTTACCATTAAGAGACAGAGTGTCGTGAATATAATAAGAATAAATGAACCCAGGTAGCAATGTTGTGCTATATTAAACTATTATACTGTTCGTATAAATTCAAACTTTAATATGCTGGAACGGTGAAAAGGACTGAGTTGGAAGGAACTGCATATTTAATATACTAAATTTTCCCTTCATTATCTCCAAATATTTCATAGAATTTTAATATTAAAAATCAAGCTGAATGCAGACATGATTATTAATTTTTCTCTTCATACATCCAGGATTTTCAAGTCTTTTTTAAAATTTCCGGCCTATTATTCAACTTTTAATGCACAAGTTTATTCTAGGGAAACTAAAGATATATTCTGTGACATGCTCTTATTCAACTTGTTCCATATGAATTGTCTTAAGACAGGTTTTTTAATATTCACAAATTGTAATTTTCTAAGAAACTGTCGTAAGCCAATCCTAAAGAGAATGCAAGTGTAAAAAAAAAACGTTCACAAGTAGGACGGTATTAATGCATCTAAAACGTTAACATTTTTCAACAAAAAATACTCAGATTGTGACAGATGCGGAGTGTCCAAAATTAGGTATTACTAACTCTGTATATTACAGAACAATACAAATGGAAAACGGGGTGTTTTCTGAAAGACGCGTATGATTTTATACATTATACAGGGTGCTATAAATGATTTTACAAATAATTTTTATTCATTATGAGTAAATTCGCGTAAGGTTGATTTTGTGTGTTTATATAAAATAGAATCGTGCGTTAGCCCCAAGGAATGTGACGCAGCAACGGACATCTGTGTTTCAGAATAATTCTTCCTCATCAGTGCAGCGTAGTCTGAGGAGGGGGATATGGAAATGAGTATATCAGGAAGAACCAAACAAAAACTGGAAAGTTTCGTCTTTTTCGTGAAAGGAGACATGGCAGAAAAACTGATTATTACGGTACTAAAAATTCCTGCAACATTTGAAGGCACGAAGTTACAGTAACCGTGTTTTTCGTGAAGAAAGAAGGCTCATAAATATAATCCTGGGATAAAGCGCACCTAGGGCTGGCCCGTTCAAAAATTTACCAAAATAAATGTAGGTATAGTGTATTTTACTCAAGTAACAATTTAAATACCTTTTAGATTTATTTAGGTTTTATCAGTGTTTTATAGTGGCCAGCTTATAAATTATTGATTTATGCCAGATTCTTATATGCCAAGTACATTTGAAGATAGTTCTGTCTAATAGAAAGATTTACAAAAGTCTTCAAGGAGTTATATCAAAACTAAATCATTTCTCGGTCTTTATTGGCTTCTGACTGACTTATCAAGGCATTTGACAAGCCCTCAATAAAACTTTATAGCTGCTAAGTCAAAGTTAGAAGTATTGAGTGTTGTAGAGAATGTAGGACGTGTTGCGGCTAAGGTCGGAGTGCCGCAAGGTTCTAACCTTAGGCCTTTACTATTTCTATTATTTATTGACAATTTATGCACTGAACTGAAGTGCGACAAATTAATTTTTGCAGATAATTTAAGATTATTTAAGAACATAAATTCCGTAAACGATTATATATATCTTCAAGAAAACCTTAATATCGTCAGCAAGTGGTGCGGCTTGAACAAAGTGGGTATCAATGCTGCTAAATGTAAAGTAGTGTCTTACACAAAAAAGAAAAATTGCTTTAACTACAACTACAGCATTAACGACACTGTTTTATAGCGCATACAAACAATTAAAGAATTAGGTATATATTTTGATTCTGAACTGAGTTTTGTCGAACATATACATATCAAATCTAAAGAGGCAATCAAATTGTTAAGATTTATCATAAGAAACTGTAAATTATTTACTAATTTAAATTGTTTAAAATCATTATATTATTCTTATGTACGTCAAAACTTGAGTACGGATCCATAATCTGAAACCATTACTATTTAGTTCACAAAGGCGCGTTAGAGCAAGTTCAAAGAAAATTTTTAAAATTTTTATCATTTAGTGACACAGGAATATATCCTGAGAGGGGTATAGATAACAATTATCTTCTAAGCACATTTCATTTTGAAAGTTTAGAGTACCGGCGAATTTATTCTATGCTACTTTTTCTATACAAATTATTACATAATAAAATTGACTGTCCTCAAATTCTTTCACAAATTAATTGTTTCACTTCAAGAATGCATTTTCGACAAAATCACACATTTTACACTAAATGAGCCAATACCAATATGTTGCTAAAATCACCAATAAGTTGTATGTGCCATTATTTTAACAAATTAAGTCAACATTGTGATATAACAAGATAGATTTATTGGGGTTCAAAATAAAACAAAGAAGGTTTAGTGCCATATCCCCTAAAAAGAAACATTTATGCAGCTACGGACACGTGTTTCGGAGTTATTGCCCCTCATCAGCGTAGCGTAGCTAAGGAATTGGATCTAGGATGGAATAGATCAGGAACAAGAACTAAAATAAGGCTGGAAAGTATAGTACACAGTACTCAATTAGTGTCTTCATGTTCCCATCCATCCTAGATCCAATTCCTTAACTACGGTACGCTGATGAGGGGCAATAACTCCGAAACACGTGTCCGTAGCTGCATAATTGTTTCTTTTTGGGGGATATGGCACTAAACCTTTTTTTGTTTTATTTTGAACCCCAATAAATCTATCTTGTTTTATTTGTATGTGCCAGGTGGAAATGAGCAGTACACATAGGGCTCTGTGTGTTGACTGTGCTCATCGAGGCCCTAAATGTGGCACATGGGAACATGAAGATACTAATTGAGTACTGTGTTCTGTACTTTCCAGCCTTATTTTAGTTTTTGTTCCTGATCTATTCCATCCTAGATCCAATTCCTTAGCTACGCTACGCTGATGAGGGGCAATAACTCCGAAACACGTGTCCGTAGCTGCATAATTGTTTCTTTTTGGGGGATATGGCACTAAACCTTTTTTGTTTTATTTTGAACCCCAATAAATCTATCTTGTTTTATTTGTATGTGCCAGGTGGAAATGAGCAGTACACATAGGGCTCTGTGTGTTGACTGTGCTCATCGAGGCCCTAAATGTGGCACATGGGAACATGAAGATACTAATTGAGTACTGTGTTCTGTACTTTCCAGCCTTATTTTAGTTTTTGTTCCTGATCTATTCCATCCTAGATCCAATTCCTTAGCTACACTACGCTGATGAGGGGCAATAACTCCGAAACACGTGTCCGTAGCTGCATAATTGTTTCTTTTTGGGGGATATGGCACTAAACCTTCTTTGTTTTATTGTGATATAAACCTTTGTACACAAAATCAGCTGGTAAAATATGCTAAGCAAACTTTTAGTACATAATTTTAGCTTACTATTCCCTTTATTTATTTTTCCTTTATAACACGCTTGCGTGTTATGTAGATATAAATTTTTTTCGTTATTTATATTATTTAACTTTTTTTCAATAATTAGTTCTTATTTTGTTTTTCTTAACTATTACTATCACACTATCTTTTTTTTAAATTTAATTTTCAGTTCTTTTGATAAATCTATTGTACTTACCTTTATGTTTAATATAAAGATTTGTTACTAAATATTATAACATATTTCGTAGTATTTAAGAGTAATTTAAATTGTCCTTCAATTGGGTGTTACCTGTTGGGCAACTAAAGACTATTTTTTTTTTTTTCGAAATATCCGATGCCGGACAGTCCTCCCGTGACCTCCGATGCCACTCGGGAGTCGCGCCCGCACATTAACTACAGCCACTCCTCACATCCCGCAGAGTTAGTAACTGTAGATACCAGAATCATGTGCCCTAAGCAGACGGAGAGAACCCAGACTGACCGCCTTCTGCATTTGGCCTGCCAGCCACTCGGCTGATTTTTTTGCAGGCCGGTATGATCTTCAGTTCCGAGAGCAACGTAGGCTTTATCTCTCCGAGTACACAGATTATATTATTATTATTAAAGGGTTTAAAACGAATTTTAAGATAAGCTTACAAGTTTTAAGCAATACGATAAGGCTAATGAGGCTTAAAATAGACTTCTACAAGAACAAATCGACATACTTAAAGAGCAATTGGTAATTTAATAGGCATTTTAAGACAAAACATGTTTGAAGTAGAATTGTTCAAAACTAATGCGGTTTATACGAACTGCCGCCATTACTTCTAGTAACAGGAGATGTATAACGATCAGCCATATTGGGAATGTTCCGGATTGAACAAGAAAATATAATTTGTATCTAATAGAAATGTTTTCTAAAAACAATTGCCCAACACTAAACAATATTACGGGCGGATGACACCGATTTATTTATTTTGAAGTCATTGAAAATAAATGCCCATACGTTTTTTAAAATTTGTGTTTTTCGCAAGAATTTTTAATAACTATCTAAACCATGTTTTACAGTAAACATAGCATCGTTGAAAATTTTATCTCACTATGAGGAGTCCCAATACTTCATTATAAGTAGTCGATTTATAAGCTGAATTGTTCTCAGTTATCGCCATATGTTCATTTTATAACCGTGCATGAGGTCCATATGCAATATCATGCGTGAATCTAGTGAGCGTAACCATAGATTTAGTTGCAATAATGTTTACTTCATTAAATACAAAACGTCCGCTCAAAGCATTTGTGTGTGCTTTCTAAGTTTTATTATGGCACTTATCCCAAACCAAGTATGGTTTTATAATATTCTTCAGATACTCTACGAGTAAATATTTAGACAATTCATTAAAACTCAAAAGTTTTAATAGTTTTGAAATGAGGCATGTAGGCCCTTCTCTACGTGGCCTCTGTACTCTTATAAGGGTTTTAAATCAGTTTTATGGAGTTCTTTCAAACTACTTACGTTTTTAATTAGTAAAGGTTGAAATTGTCGGAACCAGGACAATAGGTTAAAATAAAAACGCTACCTTGCCTACGTTTCGTTTAATATGCTTAAACTTCTTCAGGGCTCAATAGCCAAAAATTATGTAAAATTCCACAACAGAAAAACTTTTTTAAAACCAAGTCTGTAGGTATAACAATTATAAAACCAATCAATTTCAAAAGTCAATAAAATATACATATATGTAGACATTAGACAAACAACAGATTAAAATTTATCAGTGTTCTTGGCCAAGGACCGAAATCAAAAAAAAATTAAATAAAATAATTTAATAATTTAATTAGTCTTAGAAATAAGCTTTGAGGTATCTTATAGAGCATTTTTTACTTGACTAGTCTGGTGTATATTTTTTTTCAACTCCCTATCTCCGACCGCCCTTCCACATGTTGCATCCCCGCAACTTACTACAAGTGCTTTTGCTCTGAGAAGATACTCAATGCTTCCGTAAAATTCAGGAATGTATCTTGGATATGACATGGAACAACATGCAAATTTTACTCCAATTTGTGAGGCAATTAGTCTCCTGAAAGCTTTTGCCTTGTCAGGACTTCACACATTATCAGGGGCAGATGTAACAGGATCCTGTTGTAGTATATGTATATGTTGCAAAGACAAAAATGATAGATATTGGTGATGTGAAGCTGTTTACAAAAAATCAAGCTCAGGATGAAAGCTTTCCTCCAACAAGAGGGTCTTTGTATGATACGGATACAAAGGACATATTTACAGGCAAATCAGTGGCAGAAAAACTGCAGATTTTGGTTGGGAAAAAATTTTTTGACAATTTTAATCCGGTATTCTGCACATTATCCCATGTGCCTATAGCACAGGAGATACTTGCAGCCATGCTCCTGTTTAGCAAATAAAATGAGATGCCTTAAAATGTGCAACTGTCGTGATGATTCCAACTTTTGTAATAATTTTGAAGAAAATGAGGACACTATTTTAAGTGACGAACATGCCGATATTATTTGGAGACATAATTTTAAGCGATGAAGAAAATGATGATTAAGATTTATTAAAAACTATTCTTAATTATTTCATTTGGATAATCACCCTTTATTGGCTAATGCAACCTTTATTTTAAGTATTATTTATCAATTATGCATTAAAAAATGTAAAAAGTAATTTGTTATAATTTATATCATTTATTCTCGCGCGATCTACAGAGCTTTTCATCATGTCAATTCGCAATCTATGTTTTTTTACGAAGAGATTGATACCAGGCTTATACTTGTATCATTAAAAATCCCAGGAAAGGTCCCTTCATGAAAGATTATTGCATTAAAGTCGTTGGAAACTTAGACTTTTGTTATAAAATTGGCATGCATAAAACATGATTTCCCAAGACTATTTCTGACATTACCTGTCAAAAAATGTCCAGTGTTGAGTATCCAAATACAAAAAAATTTCCGGATTTTTTTTTTGTTACTATGGTAACAATAACAAATAAAAACATCTTAAGTACAACACACAGATGTGAAATTTGCAACAATTAAATACTGTATATTATTATTAATTTTATCCCTTGGCCTCTTTCAACTTTTGTAATCATTTAAAATACATATTTTTATGAGGTTTGGTTTTCTGAGACATAACACAAATATTTACTTCTAAATCCTACTGGCTGAATTTGTGATTGTAATTTTCATTCAATTAGATCCACAAGTTGTACTACCTGTAAGAATGCCAAATATCATTAAATTTATGTAAAATCTGAAGTAGCAATTAGAATGTGTAGGGGAGTCTGGAATCCGGAAATTAATGGAAATATCTTCTTAACACTGGCTCCTCCGGCAGAAATGCAAGATTAGGTATCAATAACATACAGTTTATAACTCACGGATTTCTCTATTAAATTCTATTTTTTTATTTGTAAAAATTGGATAGTTATTCGAATAAATATCCCAACTAGTATATATACCTAATAATGAAAACTCGATATTATCTATAAATGTTATAAC
Source organism: Rhamnusium bicolor (assembly GCA_029963845.1). Lineage (NCBI taxonomy): Eukaryota > Metazoa > Arthropoda > Insecta > Coleoptera > Cerambycidae > Rhamnusium > Rhamnusium bicolor. Next base: position 679,354 of record JANEYF010003363.1, on the reverse strand, counting down.
GTACATACATCCACTGCTAAAAACTGCAAAAGCGATGGAGTTTGTTTTAAACTAAAAATACTGTATTTTATTCGCAGCAAATAAAACAATGCAATCATAACATTAACTTACATACAATAACTTTCAATACTTGAGCAAAAGTTTACATCTCTAGTTCTGACAACAACAAAAATGTTTTATAACATTCAAGTTATAAATAAAATCTTTCCAAATGTCAAATATTGCAGAATGACGCACTTGGTTTTAAACTAGATAGAAAAAGGTAAAATGAAAACGTAAATGATATAGCAATGTGGTTGAAAAACGCAGCTACAAAACAGAGAAGCATGTCGCCACACATAAGAAAAATCACACAATGCATTATTGTCCGCATTTCGGGCAGTGCTAATAACTAATAATAATAATAGCAGCGCACACCTACGATGAAACACGAGGTTAAATGTAATTTGCGGCTGGTAACTCCTTCATTACAACCCACGGTATTGAGATAAAAATGGCGATACTTATAGTTGGTGATGCAACGTTAGACCTCTCCACAGCAGACAACACTTCACTGGCGTACATTAATCAATAATCAGTCACATTTCAGATACAATATAAAACAGTACTCATGTGCTTAATCTCAAACAACATGCCTCGGCTACGTTCAGCCAGGTTCTCCTACTCCCGTGATCTTGCTTATTTCATGGCTTTTTTCACTCCCCCTGGGTATAAAAGCACTCAATAAAACTATTGCCCTATAGTCAACCTAGAATTTAATTGTGCAAGTTAGAGATTGCATATCTAATAGGGTCATAAGTAAATTTAAATTATCTTTTATGTCAACTACGCGGTGAATAAAAAGTAGACCGTTACAGGATGGGGAAATAGAAATAAATAATGACTGTAACTATTGGTTATGTCAAAAAATAACCCGACCAGAGTTTTTTGACTAACTACGAGTCTCGTTTATGTTACATTTACTATTTTTAAGTTAAATTTTGTTGCTCAGAGTTTCCATGTCCCGGGACCAAAAATGTTTTCCAGGCTTCGGATAAAATTTTTGGAACTAGTACCAAAAGTCCCAAAATCGATGTAGTGCTTCACTGTAACTTCTGAGTGTAATTTGCTTAGAAAAATTAAATAAATAAGTTGTTTTAAGTTAATTATAAGTATTTCTATTTAAATATTGGAATTGTGAATTCCCGATTCTCTCACATTGCCCCTTTTGCGTATATCATGAGAAAATTCTAGAGGATCGAAATATCCATAGAAATATTATTTTCTCAGACGAATCAACTTTTGCAACTAATGGTGTACCTTCATCACAGAATTGTCGATATTGGTCTAACTATTTCCCTCACATTATAAGAACCAATGAAATAGCAAGATTTTGAAAATTTGGACCAATAAGAACAAACTTTCAACAAAAATTGTATTCCAAGTGAAAATTTTACATAAGATGACAGCGAAAATTGCATTGGGCTTGACAGCACAAAACTTCAGTTGAATCATATTTTTTGTCCTATGTTTTGTCCTGGAAATATTCTAATAAATATATTTCGTGAATCGTGTATTAAAAATAATCTGAAAATTCAGCATTCAAAGCGTGGTGCCTTTAAGAAATCGCATTCGTTCATTTGACTGAAACAGTACCCTCGACTGCGTCTCGGGCACTTTTTGTTAATCACATCAAATTGAACTTAAGCAGTTTCTAGGCAACATATTTTTACGAGCGGAATTTTCGATAATTTTTAATGCACTTAATATATTACAGAAAATAATTCCAATTACGTAAAAAATTTTAGGCAATATATTAAAAAAGTTAATGTCTGGTGTGCCATTTTCTATCGGTTTGGTGTAATTGGATCATATTTTATTGAGGAAAAACTTAACCAGGATTCATATTTAAATATTTTGATTCATTATCTCTCTTATCAGTAACGTTGCTAAAATAATAGAGAAATGCCCAAAAGTCAGACTTCTAGATCACCTAAAGAAATATAACATTATCATGACAACCCAATTTGGATTTAGAGAAAATTTTTCCACAACAGACGCTACTTATTGTTTAACACATGATATTCATGGTGCCTTAGACTGTGGTCAGAGACCTTTGGTAGTCTTTCTTGACCTTGCAAAGGCTTTTGATACAGTATCTCACCCTGAATTACTGGAAAAGCTTAACAGCTATGGCATTCGAGGTATAGGTAATGAGTTATTTAAGAACTATTTGTCAAATAGATATCAAATTATAACAAATAATGATAAAATTAGTGAGGAAAAACTGATTAAATACGGAATTCCTCAAGGAACAGTAATATGACCAATTCTATTTCAAATATATATAAACTAAATGCTAAAATTAAAAATTCCTGGAAAATTTATTGCATATGCTGACGACACAGCTTTATTTTTCTCTGGTTCAAATTGGAATGAAGTTACAAAGAAGGCTGATATAGGCTTACATTTAGTAAAAAAATGGCTTAACTTGAATTTATTAACTCTAAATAAAAGTAAAACTAAATTTTTAACATTTTCTTTAAATACAACGAATAGAGCCAATATAAAGAAGCTGATTTATCATGAATGCCATTATATAGATAATTGTAACTGCACTGACTTCATAGAATCGGTAGAACACATAAAATATTTAGGGTTGTACATCGATGAGTATTTGAAATGGGATGTGCATGTTGAAAAAATAACCGAGAAGCTAAGAACACTACTTCATAAATTTTACAGGCTTAAGCACATACTAAATTTAAAAAGTATTGTGAATATATACAAGTCTCTAGTTGAATCAGTTATTAATTATGGAATTGAGCTTTGGGGGGGTACATATAAAACTAATTTAAACAGTCTGGAAACTGTTCAAAAATATATAATCAAAATAATATTTAAAAAACCAAAATTATATCCTACGCGCTTACTTTTTATGGAATCAAATTTATTAGATATCGGTTGTATATAATATCTGTACTCGGATTTATAAAAAAAAAAATAGTAAAATTTAAAAATACACTCTATCACAGTTATAACACTCGATCAGTAACAAATGAAAATTGCACAATTCCAAAACCAAACAATACACAATTTCTAAAATTTATAGACTATACTGGCATTAAATTATTTAACCTACTACCAAATACTATTAAGCAAAACCAAAATTTAAAAAAATATAAAAACAAATTTCAATATATGTACGTATGTATGTCAAAATATAGATTTATTTAAAAAGGTTTTAAAGTAGTATTTTTATACATTATTGTTATCTCTCCTCCTTTATTGAACTTAAAACTAGTGGAACAGCATATTAACTCAATTATTATCCACGTAGGATTGTTTGAAGGAAACTATTAAAAGAAGAAAAAATAAATAAATAAAATAAAATATACAAATATGTAAATTCAATAGTTGCACGCAACAAGTGCTCTATGAGCTTAGGTGCGTTATTCACTTTCTTTGTAAAATCTTTGTATATATATTTTCCAAAATAAACATTATTATTATTTTTTTTTTTTTTTTTTTTTTTTTTTTTTCGGAATATCCGATGCCGGTCAGTCCTCCCGTGGCCTCCGACGCCTCACGGGAGTCGCGCCGGCGCATCAACTACAGCCACTCCCCACATCCCGCAGGGTTAGTGACTGTAGATACCAGAATCGTGTGCCCTAAGCAGACGGAGAGAACCCAGAATGACCGCCTTCTGCATTTGACCTGCCAGCCACTCGGCTGGTTTTTGGCAGGCCGGTATGATCTTCAGTTCCGAGAGCAGCGTAGGCTTTATCCCTCCGAGTACACCGATAATAAGGACGACCATTTTGACCGAGTAGCCTGGGTACAGCACTTGGAGCTCGTACCGGAGATCGCGATATTTGGTTCGTTTCTCCTCCTCCTTCAAGGTGATGTTTTTCTCCGCAGGTGCCGAGAACTCGATAACATACATCACCTTGAGTTGATGGTCGAGGAGGACTATGTCAGACTTGTTGGCTTGGATTAGCCTGACAGTCGGGAACGAGTAGTTCCAGTAAATCCGGCATTTCTCGTTCTCGACAACGGACTCAATATCTCCGGGGACGTAAGGCAGCACTGGTGTCTGGTCTACCCCGTACGAGTGCCGTAGATGGTAGTATAGCACTCGTAAAGCCGCGTTATGTCGGTGGATGTAGGCCGAAATCGCATATATGGGGCATGCAGAAAGTAAGTGCATGAGCGATTCCGGCGCCTGATGGCAGGTCCTGCAGTTGATATCAGGAACCTCTACACGCCACACGCGGCTACGGTAGACCAAGGTGTTGATAACACCATCTTGGCAGGCCATAATGAATCCCTCGGTCTCCGACTTAAGCCCTGCTGACCTTAGAAAGGCGAAGGTCAGCCTGGTCGATAAACCCAGTGTTTCTATGTTCTTATAGAAGACACCATGCTGGGGTTTATCGACGTGCTGCCGAAACAGATTTTCCTGTTCGGCAGCTCTTATTCGGGCTTTCAGACGATTTGGCTGAAGTTCGGTGACTGACTCAACATCAGCACCTCGCCGGCCTCCTCGCCTGATGTCAAATGCGAGACCGAGTTCATCTGCGGCTCTTTTTGCTGCCTTGAATAATCCTGCTCCCACTCCTACAGTTTCGTGATGTTTTACGAACCGCAAGAGGGGATCTGAGCTCCTGAGTATGTTACATGCCATACTCAGTACTACTCTGCCATGCGTACACTCCAGGCTCAAGAGTCCTCGGCCCCCCCCGTTGACGTGGGAGGTACACACGAGGAACGGACGATCTAGGATGAATACTTCTGTGAATATTCATCATCTTGCGGGTATCTCTGTCTAATTGGCGCAGCTCATCTACCCTCCACTTTACTACTCCGAAGGAGTAGAGCAGAATCGGAACGGCAAGCATATTAGTTGCAGACACCTTATTCTTCCCCGAAAGTTCGGAACACCAAATCTTTCGGAGGCGGTGTCTGTACTTGCCGCGGAGAGAATCCTTTATTTGTGTCACATCTTGGATGTGCCTTTGTTGCACACCCAGGTATGTATAGGTCTCTCCGGCATCCAGATGTCTTAGGATGCTTCCGTCTGCGAGCTGCGCATCGTCAGAGAATTCCCCGCTTCGTCCTCTCTTGAGGTGGACGACTGCACATTTGTCCAACCCGAACTCCATACCAATTGCCCGCGTATATTCTTCGACCACCCTAAGAGCGTTTTGTAGTTCACGCTCTCCGGAGGCATAAAGTTTAAGGTCATCCATATAAAATAGATGGGTGACCTTATGCCTCCGGTCGCTGGGTGGCCCACATTGATATCCGCGGGTTTGGCGGAGCCCAACAGACAACGGCAGCAGTGAGATGCAGAAGAGGAGAGGACTCAGGGAGTCACCCTGGAAAACTCCTCTCCTAAATGCCACCTGCTCTGTCGTGACCCGCTGTGCACCTGATGTTATGGTGAAGCGGGTCTTCCAGAGCGGCAGCAGCTGTTCTATGCATCTCACTAGTGGAGATGGTACTGCAAGACATTTGAGCAAGTACAACAATAGCTCATGTGATGTTGTATCAAATGCCTTGCGGTAATCAATCCAGGCCATCGATAGATTCCGCTTGTATTGCACAGAATCCTGTGTAATACAGCGGTCTATCAGCAGGCTGTCCTTGCAACCTGCCATGCCCTTCTTGGCACCACGCTGTTCGTGTATCTGCTGGAAGACCGGATCAACAGACCTCAGCGTCCTAGCATACAAGATACGTGTAAATATCTTGTAGCAGGAGTTAAGGCAAGTGATCGGCCTATAATTCCTCGGGTCGGAAAGATCCCCCTTTTTGGGGATAAGCACAGTACGTCCCTCGACAAACCAGTCCGGAATCTGCTGCCCCTCGTTCAACCATGAGTTGAAAACTCGCGCCAGACGGCGGTGAGTGGAAGGAAATTTCTTCCACCACCAGTTGTTAATGCCGTCTGGGCCCGGGGCAGCGAAGTTCTTGGTACCAAGAAGTGCTTGTTGGACTTCCTCCGTACTGATTGCCGGGCACACTTCTTCTGGCTCTTCAAGATGTCTGTGACACAGAGCCTCGAAGTGTGCAATTGATGGAGTGTCGCTATTGAATGGACGCGTCGTTTCGTAGATTCCCTTCCAGAGGGTTTCGACATCTTCTACAGTCGGCGGATTCTCGACAACACGCTGTGGCTCTTGAAAGAGGCGGGATGGATTCGTACGGAACAAATTGTTTTGTTCCATACTCCTCACCCGCCTCTTCAATGTTTTCTTTATCGCCATGAGCGCTCGGATTCTATCTAGACAGTGCTGCTTGATGGTAAGCATCACTGTCAGATTTAGAGTATGGTGTTGACGTCTTAATCCGGCAGCTATGCGCCGGATCCTGGGAGTAAAAACTCTACCAGTCGTCTTATATTCCACCACACTCTGGATCCGAGAAGCGTGTTGTCTGGCCGACTGTATCTTGCCTTCGATTTTTTTGTACACGCCGCTTGGCTTTCCCGACCCCGTGATTGGTTGACCTCTCACGGGGGACGAGTTGCTTCGCGGCGTTGTACACGGCACAGTTGATTTGCCAGATGTCTACATCTTCCGGAATTTCCTCATCGATGACCGCGTCCATTCTAGCCAGGTCTTGTGGCTTTAGGTTAGCCCTGGTGTTAAGGCTAACCCTCGTCCTTAAGTCTACATCGGTGAACTCTAAAGGATGTTCCCCATCAGCTGGTAATTGCCGCGGTGGTACTGCGGCTGGAAGTTCTTCCAGCTGACGGGGTGCCCTTACGTAACCTGTCCTGAGCAGAAAGGATACTTGATCTCTCAGATGTTGTTGAGAGAAGGCGCGATGCTCTGGGTGCATTTCGCACCAAAGTGCATGCAATCGCGCCATGTATCCCCTTCGCTCAGGTTCGCTACTCTCGCGGCAGGTCAGCAAGTCATCCCGAAGTTCCCTCGTCCACTTAAAGCGTCCGTGTACAATGCCAATGTCGTCGTTGTTGAGACTGTCCGGTGAGGCCCCTCCCGCCTGTCTTATTATTATTATTATTATTATTATTATTATCTGGACGAATTGCCTTACGAACTTAAATGTTCCTCATATTTTCAATACGACGCGACGGCTATGCTGCCCACTCAAAGGTGAGAGTATGTGAATGGCTGAATGAGCATTTTCAAGTAAAATGTAGAGCCAGTGCTGGTCCCATTTTTTAGCCGCTCAGATCTCCAGATTTGACATTAATGGATTTTTACTTTTAGGGTCGGATAAAATAAATTCGAATAGGATTCCCACTGATTCAGAAGTTTTGAAAAATCGCATTAGAGAAGCTATTAATTCTATTTCCCTTGAGATTAGAGCAGTTTTCAATAAATAAAAAAAAAAAATTAGAGAAATGTGCGGGTATAGGTGGACTCTTTGAATGAATTAATATTTTAAATATTGTTATTTTTCTTAACAAGATTTTTAAATATCCTTAACATGGTAACTATTTTATTTAAAAGAAAGTCTAAAAAATAAGGCAAAATATCAAAGTAGGCAGATGGCTTTGAAATTTTGCACACCTACATAATGTATCATTCTGAACAACTTTTCTTTATAACATTTTGCCGCATCTCTTACAAAAACTGCACATTACTGGGAAAAAACAACTTCTTTGTAAATTTCAAAGGCATACTTGATTTGTCGAAACTAACAATATGGCACAAATTAGTTTCTATCCAAGCAGGGCCGAATTCCAAAGGATAAAATTTCCACTCTACAATTTATTATCTTTTTCATTTATCGTCGCGTCAATCCGGAAACACACCCTATATGTGTTAATAACTTTTTTTAAGTTCGCCTAATCAAGAAGGCTAAAATACGATATATATCTTTCTCCTTTGCTGAAAAATTCAGCTTCCAAATCTATACATTATACATTTTTTATCGTAAAAACAAAAAATTACAAATATTGTTATGACATATCAAATGATGTAGTAAAAATACTCCCTCAATTATCCTTTAAGTTAACTGACGCCAAGAAGTCGATGTTTTGTCGGTCACTGCGCGTATTAGCTAATCCCTGACATATCTAGGTACGTGATTAATAATTAGATAATGCCTAATTGGATGAATCTAATTAACTTGATTGAGCTAGAGACATCAATTTAGCCATTGTACTGGGTATAATTTAGGTCGAGAAGGACGGCCTTATTTCCCTGTGTGTTTTTATATTTAATTTATTTACCACATGCAAGTTAATTTCGTATTTATTTGCAATATCTAGTGACGTACATGTAGTATACAGGGTGTCAAAGAGATCATGTATCAGAGCCATTTTTTTTTTAAATTGTAATAGCTCATGTAAGAGAAGTAAATAGGCTTATTTTAACGAGCAAATACTATCAATACCACTTCGGGTGAAACCAACCGAGAGTGACATCAATTTTAAATTTTTAAAAAAAGAAATTTTGATCTGAGAGAATTTTCAGCTGACGTAATGAACATTGACTGAGCGTTTTTGGACTGCCTGGGTGATATAAATGATAAGCTACACTTTTTTAATTCTGCCGTCCTAATGTTCGTTGACATTCATGCTCCCTACAAAATCATACGAACCTTACATCACAGATACCATCAAAGAGATGATGTAGTTAAAAGACAAAGCGTTTAAGAAATACAAAGACCTCACGAACTCATACCAATTTGCAATATTACAAAGACTTGAAAAACTATGTAACAAGTGCTATAAAAAGTGGAAAAGTAGCTTATATTCCTAATCAGTAAGCCTAGCCAAGGTCATTAATCCTACAGAGACGTACTGTGTACGCATCATATCATAATACTTGAATAAGTACAATAATAAAAACAAAAACATTTTATATATTGTGATGTATGTTTTTGTACTATTTCGTTCGCTTTAAATTCTTTTTTATGTATTTCCTTATATTTTGCAAGCTTAGTGCTGCACATTATTATTAAACTGTTAAATGACGTTCACACATGTACATTGTATATCTAAGTGATAACTAATAATAAATAAATAAATAAATAACATAAATGGAAATAAATTTTATTAATACTGGTACACTTTATAAAAATATGTACAAAACTCACCTTCTTAAGCAGATTTATGAAGTAGCTTGGTTATCGTTATCACAAACTGGAGCACTTCTATAATAACTGTGTAGCATCAGATATGTTTCTACAGGTGTCTCAGTAAGCGATGTTCGCTGTGGTGAAAAAATATGTTTGTATTTTGAAAAGGACCTACAGGCATAAGTAAAACACTCTGTGAACTCACTTAACGCACCATCACAAATTTGTCTTAATTTGGTAAAATCAGGATTTTTTCGTAATACACTCTCGAATTTTTCAATAACGGGCTTAATTTTTGCGTCATTTATAGTCCGTAGCTGTGTATTTACGTCGTCCACTATTTGCAGCGATTCCACTAACGACAACGACATATTTTGCAATTTTTCTATTGCGTCGTGTAGTCCCCTATAATTGCTATAAATAGTTTTTAAATCTGTTTCAAGAGAAACATCTTGAAAGCTTGGCTGGCTTTCCTTAATAGCTGCAGCCTCGTTAGGGTTGAACTGTAGTATCACAGCTTTTATTTTTTGGAAATATTCAGCATAATAAAAAGCTGCTTTCAACCACGTTCCCCAACGTGTAAGAATCGGCACTGGTGTTTCCGGAATACCAGGACGCAGTGTGTGAAATGCTCGAAGCCGTTTAGGAGATTTGAGAAACACTTTTTTTGTATTTGCTATTAATGCATCTACCTCTGGAAAACATTTTCAAATCGTTTCTGCTACAAGATGGAACGCATGCACTTTACACGTAACATGTAAAAACCTACAATCGTCTCTTTGAAGAAAACTGCCCACCAAACGCATTGTCGCAGCACCGTTGGTCACAAACATCAACACTTGACTTGTTGACAGTTCAAATTTTTCGAAAGTCTCCAACACCACCCGCGTAATTGTTTCGCCAGTACACGCAGTTAGTCTTTTGCTAGCTAGTAAAAGTGGAAATGTTGATTTAACAGGGTCGAGTACACGTACTATAACATTTAAAATAGAATTTTTTTTACAATCTGTCATCTCGTCAAGACATAACCACAGCCGCGTATTTTTTAATGCACATTTAATCCTATTTACAATGTCTTCACGAACACTTGGTACATATCTACGTAACGATGAACGACTTGGTAAATTCACCTGGGGATTGTATTTATTCCAGAACTCCCGAAATGCTGGGTTATCCAATATGCGCAGGGAACATCACAGGCAACCAGCATTAACAGCAAATCTAACTTAAACTGAGGTCCCAAAGAAGACACGCCATTTCTTTTATTTTTATGCCGGTTACTATTGACATGAATTTTGCAGCCGTATTTATTCCAGCACATTAGGTCTTGATCACAAACTTTACAAATTATTTTACATCTATCATAGAATAAATCCGGAAATTCACCGATAAATTTATTCATTTTATCAGCGTACGGTCGTTTTCTACTCTTTACGCTCAACATTATTTATTATTTATTAGTACTCTATGCATCGACCGACAGATAACAACTGAAGTGTGTCGTGTCATCGTCATCGTAAACAAGCGCGCGATGGCATTGGTATTGCGCCCGACCTTGAATCTACCATCGCTTAGCCAGGCTTACTAATCAGATCAAGGTAAATAATAACAATCCCAGACAAATGTGGTTAAACTTTTCCAACCCAAGCATTCATAAGAAAATCGTAAATGAAGTAGATACTGATTTACTAGATGTAGAGAAATTAAAAGAGTATTTTGCCAACATGGTTGCCTCAGCAGAAATCGACTGAAATATTTCTCGGAAAACATCCACCCAAATGTACTAGATAATTTATCAGATTTTCCATGGATTTGGTGGAAAAATTTCTGGGTAATATTAAATCAAATGCTTATGGGCAGATTATATAAACCTAAAAATGCTTCTAATTGGTTTTTCATATAATAAAAATGCACTTTTGAATATTATAAATTTTATCTTAACAGGAAATATCCCTGCCCTCTGGAAAAAAAGCAATTGTTAAACCTTTGGCTAAAACCACTAAAGCAACTCGTCTGGCTGATCTGAGGCTAATTAATATTTTGTGCACCGTATCTAAGCTTGTTGAAAGATTGTATATGCTTCCTTGTCGGAACACATTGAAACCGATAATATTTTACCAATTTGCCAGTCAGGTTTTCGCTCAGGATATGGCACATCAACAGCTTTTCTAAAAATCACCAATGATCTTACATCTGAATGGATAAATCTCAAGTGTCAGTATTCACCTTGATCGACTTTAGTAAAGCTTTTGATAGCATTAATCACAATTTATTACTGCCAAAGTTGCATTTCTACGGATGTAGCGGCTCAGTTTTACTATGGATAAGCAATTATTTGTCGAATCGCGTTCAGTTAGTGAAGTACGACAATCTTATATCCACGGATATTAATATTACAAAAGGTGTACCCCAGGGAAGCATACTAGGTCCACTTCTCTTTACAATATTTTCAACGGATTTAAACGACTTTGTCTCCCGGAATGTTACATTCACTTATATGCGGATGACACACAACTGTACATTTCATGTGATCCAGAACTTGTTAACGATACAGCATCCCTGCTTAATGTGAATCATTCTGCAATATCATTCTGGTCGAGGTCAAATGGTCTACTTTTAAATCCATCCAAATCAGTGCTAATATGCGTGGGTTCAAGTGTTATGTGTGAAAAAGCTCTTGTTGAATTAAATGCTCGCATAGAACTAAATTTTTCTGAATGTTCTAAAAATCTTGGTGTGTACATTTGTAGCGAAACAATAAAAAATGCTTTCAATAGCTAGGCAATGGACTGTAGGTGATGTTGCCCGGTGAGTTAAAAAGGTAATGCACTTCTTACTTTTGACTGCAGTTCTTGAAGTAGGGTGGTTTTGTTGTGAGAGCTCTCTAAAACCACCTGGATGAACGAGGGCTGGATCGGGATAGCTGGCAGTCTTTCGAATTTCTTACGAAGGGAAATCAAAATTAACGGGCAAGTGTATTATTTACAACACTTCGCTAATTAATTATCATTATCAAACAAACGGCATCGAGAACAAAGTTTTATTAGCGATATTTAAACTACAAAAAATGTTATTGGAACATGAGATATGTCGCGGCATCAAGCTATGAATATTAATGTCTACTTTTCTTTTCTATATCTATGCTGCGCAAAGACAGTCTGGAAGTCGCAAAAACTTCTAAAGGTTTCATACAAAGTAAAATAAAAATTATGAAAATTCGCGGGACTACAAAATGAAAGGGGATATTTATTATACACATTTATAAGAATAAAAAGGTGGACGAAACAACATTGATAGTGGATTAAGTTTTCAGGAGCATGTTAAAAAAATTAGTTTGGGTTACTCAAAATTTAAGACACTTAATCAAATACATTTTACCATCAAAAACGAAATGGAATCTTATGAATAGTCTTATTTTGAGTCATCTAGACTATTGCTCTGCTGTATATTTTAATTATTTAACTCTTGAATATAAGAATAAAATCCAGCTGCTACAAGAAAGACTGCCTACGTTATTCCTATACTATCAATCGTAGAGAATGTGACACCTCATTATAATTCTTATAATATTTTAAAAATGGAAAATCGCTTTGCCGTGTCATATTGCTGTCTATTGTATAAAATTGTATCTACTTCTGTACCTACCTATTTAAGCAATATACTTGTTAAAAGAAATGATGTCCATTCTCTAAATTTAAGAAACAATGGGCAGTATTGCATCTCTCAGCATAAATCTAAAAAATATGATTGTTGTTTTCATTACGATGCAATAAGTTTGTTAAATTTATTTACTGATTTATTTACTACTAAACGTAATGTTTATACTTTTAGAAAAACCATTAAAACCAATACTTTTTCTCGTCAACAATTTACTTACGCTGTTAAAAAATTCTTCACTTAGTCATTAATAATTATTATTTTGGTATTTTGTAATACATTAATAATTGGTTTTTCTTACACGCTCGATTAATTTTATTTTTATTATATTACTTTAGGTTTAGTTAGGCGAAGTTGGAAAATTCTGTGGAGATACTTTCGCCTTTTAGATACACTAAACACATGTAATCTGTTCGTTTTTTTTGTGCAAATTGGTAGTATATGTAATAAATATTTTTATTATTATTATTATTAAATGGAACACTCAGTATATTTTAACATATTTTGATTATGCATGAAATTTTCTATATAATAAATCAAAATTTTTGACATTATCCTCAAATATGTTGGCAAAAATTCTACTGACCTAAACACATATAATACATTAAAAAAAATAATATAAGCAGCAACTACAAGAAAGCACCTTACAATGAATTCATTATTAGTTTTGAAAATAAGTCTAAAGCTAGTTGGCGATAATTTTGAAAGAAATAAAAATATATTTAAGCCAAATATTGATATATCACAAGATAATTTTAATGATTATTTTACAAGTGTTGCCGATAATATAATAAAATTGATACCTGACATAGACTCGCACATATTAAAACGTTTTAAAAGCGTCCCTTTTCCCTTTCCCTCATTTTTTCTGTTTTCTGTGACAGAAGAGAAGGTGAATACCATAAATTTCTTAAAAAATACCCAGTCTCTCGACGCTCATAACCTTAATAGTAAAATAATTAAAGAGACACGTGACTTGATACTACCATTAATTTTACTAATAAATTTAATTTTTGACACTAGAGTTTTTCAGACATTTTCAAGTTTTCAAAGGTCATACCTATCTTTAAAAAGAGGGACCCTTCGAGTATGGGTAACTATCTTCCAAGATCTATAATTTCTATATTTGCGAAAATTGTTGAAATCATTTTAAAAGATAGACTCAGTATGTATATTGTAACAAATAAGATATTAAATGACTCACAATTCGGATTTCGGAAAAAACACTCGACTAAACAAGCTGCCCTAAAAGTTGTGAGTGAGATAGTTGAAGGCCTTGAACAGGGTGTGCACACTGCCCTAACGCTGTGTAGTTTCTCTAAGGCGTTCGACTGTATCTCTCATAAAATTCTTCTAGAAAAGCTAAACCATTATCGCAACCAGCCCTTGGTCGTCGCCAGTAGTTTTAGTTGCTAAGAAAGATGGAACTTTAAGATTCTGTGTCGACTACAGGAAGCTGAATGTCGTCACAAGAAAAGACAGCTATCCGTTACCCCGAATTGATGACACACTAAGTACGCTGGCAGGTTCACAGTGGTTTTCCACTCTAGATCTTCGAAGTGGATATTGGCAAGTGGGACTTCATCTAGATGACAAAGACAAGACAGCCTTTTCGACAGGAAGTGGCCTTTATCAATTCACTGTGATGCCTTTCGGCCTCTGCAATGCGCCAGCGACTTTTGAAAGACTGATGGAACTGGTACTACGAGGACTAACTTGGAAGACATGTCTAGTTTATCTTGATGATGTGATGGTTATGGGACGGGATTTTAAGGAGCATTTGAAGAACCTTCAAGAAATGCACACCTGAAATTGAATCCCAAAAAGTGCCTAATGTTCCAGAAAGAGATCAAATTCCTAGGACATGTCGTGTCTTCGGAGGAGATAAGAACAGACCCAGACAAGATTTCCTCAGTACGAGATTGGCCGAGGCCTTCAAATGTTCACGAAGTACGAAGCTTCCTTGGCCTATGCACTTACTACAGACGATTTGTGGAACGATTTGCTAATATTGCGAAGCCACTACACCGGCTTATAAAAGAGAAGATTCTGTACCAATGGACACAAGAGTGCGAAACATCATTCAGAACACTAAAATCAGCACTGTGTTCGAGTCAGGTTCTATCATACCCAGAACGGAAAGGTCTCTACGTATTAGATACGAATGCCAGTAATTCTGGACTTGGATGTGTTCTTTCCAAAATTCAAAATGGACGGGAAAAAGTAATTGAGTACTTCAGCAAGACGTTGTCGAAGCCAGAACTATTGTGTAACACGGAAGGAACTATTGGCCACTGTCAAGTTCATAGACCATTTTCACAAGTACCTATATGGATAACATTTTAAAATTCGGACCGACCATGCTGCATTAAAGTGATTATTACAGTTGAAGCTCTCTCCGTTTTCAAATCGTATTTAACAAATAGGCAACAATGTGTCCATATGAACAATATTTCCTCAAACTTTGAAGTTGTCTAGCAGGGAGTGCCACAGGGCTCTGTCATGGGACCACTACTGTTTATTATCTATATTAACGAAATATGTAACTATCTTCATTCTAGTAAACGTGTTTTATTCGCTGACGATACAACATTGATATGCTCGAGAATCAACTTCAACGATTTAAAGGGCTTATCGAAAATCCTAGAAAAAAGAGCCCACGAATAGTTTATAAGAAACAGGCTTAAGTTAAATGAGGATAAAACCCAAATGTTATTAATCTCTTCGAATAATAAATTTGTCAGTGGTGATAGTGTCAATTTACTTGGAATAGTCATTGATGACAAATTAAACTGGAGCTGTCATGTAAATAAGCTAAGCATTCTTATTAAGACAATTGAAAGACGCTAATCACATTGATACACTAAAAAACATATTTTTCTCTATTTTATTTGCAAATATGTTATGGTACTTTTTTATGGGTAACTCTAGTTTTGCTAACAAAATTTTCAGTCAGCAAAACAAAACTATTAGAATATTAGCCAAGGCTGGTTGCAGAGATCACTGTCGCTCTCTGTTTATTATGTTTGGAACTATGTCTCTACCATCTCTTTATATATTTTTTGTCCTATTAGAAATACACAAAAACGTGAATGTTTATTCTACACACTCTGATTTAGTCAACTTTAATAGTGGTAAAATAACGTTCACATTTTTGTTTCAGCATACCTTTGAATATTTAAAAATCAGCACTACAAACTTCTATATCATTCCAAAATCTATTACTGCAAATAGGCCGCCATTTAAATACAACTATAAAATGTTTATTTTTATTATGTAAATTCCATCTTAAACCGCCTTCTGGTGTAGAAACCGCGCTTTCATGCTCATCATTTTGTTATTGCATCGTACGAGCTTATTTGCATCCGTAGATATATAATGTCGGGTGACATAAACAGATTTTCCTGTGCAAATCCGTGTATTTGAGGTTGTATCTCTTAATACTATGAGCCGTGTCGGTATACGGTTGCCCGAGTTGATTGCTTTGTCGATAGAAGGATGCCAAATGGCTTCCTAAAAACCCCGGCAAGGCGCAGGCAAACTTATGAATTGAATTTTGAATGTTTTGAATGTCAATAGAAATAAGAAAATTAGGGGTGCTGCCATCAAAGTCATAGAACCTAAAAGTTAAACTTATACAGTTTTCAATTTTGCTGGCTTCGCTGCCGTATGTCTTTTGTTTTCCTCTTCAAAGGATAAACTAAATATTGCAGTATACTGTAGTGCATGGTACAGAGTGTGATTGTCGTTATTTGAAGACAACAGGTGCAGCTTTGATTTGGTTAAAATTACTTAATACACCTTGCTGTTCTGTGTAGCAGGTTATTTAGAAGCTACCAGTTTTTTTTTTAATATATTACACAATATAATAATAATAATAATAATAATAATAATAACTCCCTGAGTCCTCTCCCCTTCTGCATCTCACTGCTACCGTTGTCTACTGGGCTCCGCCAAACCCGCGGATATCAATGTGGACCACCCAGCGACCGGAGGTATAAGGTCACCCATCTATTTTATATGGATGATCTTAAACTTTATGCCTCCGGGGAGCGCGAACTACAAAACGTTCTTAGGGTGGTCGAGGAATACACGCTGGAAATTTTATGGAGGTCGGGTTGGACAAATGTGCAGTCGTCCACCTCAAGAGAGGACGATGCGGGGAATTCCCTGAAGATGCGCAGCTCGTAGACGGAGGCATCCTAAGACATCTGGATGCCGGAGAGACCTATACATACCTGGGTGTGCAACAAAGGTACATCCAGGATGTAACACAAATAAAGAAATCTCTCCGCGGCAAGTACAGACACCGCTTCCGAAAGATTTGGTCTTCCGAACTTTCGAGGAAGAATAAGGTGTCTGCAACTAATATGCTTGCCGTTCCGATTCTGCTCTACTCCTTCAGAGTTGTAAAGTGGAGGGTAGATGAGCTGCGCCAATTAGACAGAGATACCCGCAAGATGATGAATATTCACAGAAGTATTCATCCTAGATCGTCCGTTCCTCGTATATACCTCCCACGTCAAGGAGGGGCCGAAGACTTTTGAGCCTGGAGTGTACGCATGGCAGAGTAGTACTGAGTATGGCGTGTAACATCCTGAGGAGCTCAGATCCCCTCTTGCGGTTTGTGAAACATCACGAAACTGTAGGAGTGGGAGCAGGATTGTTTAAGGCAGCAAAAAGAGCCGCAGATGAACTCGGTCTCGCATTTGACATCAGGCGAGGAGGCCGGCGAGATGCTGATATAGAGTCAGTCACCGAACTTCAGCCAAATCATCTGAAAGCCCGAATTAGAGCTGCCGAACAGGAAAATCTGTTTCGGCAGCATGTCGATAAACCCCAGCATGATGTCTTCTATAAGAACATAGAAACGCTGGGTTTATCGACCAGGCTGACATTCGCCTTTCTAAGGTCAGCCGGGCTTAAGTCAGAGACCGAGGGATTCAATATGGCCTGCCAAGATGGTGTTATCAACACCTTGGTCTACCGTAGCCGCGTGTGGCGTGTAGAGGTTCCTGATATCAGCAGGACCTACTATCAGGCGCCGGAATCGCTCATGCACTTACTATCTGCATATACGCGATTTCGGCCTACACCCACCGACATAACGCGGCTTTACGAGTGCTATACTACCATCTGAGGCACTCGTATGGGGTAGACCAGACACCAGTGCTGCCTTACGTCCCCGGAGATATTGAGTCCGTTGTCGAGAACGAGTTACGACAAAAAACGAAAACCTCTTGTCCGATATATATCTACTTTCATTCTTCCGAACTCTTCGGGGGGATCCACCGCGTATAAATTATTTATACAAATACTTAAATGAGATAATTCAAAATATGAACATTTGTCATATTTATTTTGACATTTTAAAGACAATATCTAAATTAATTATTGTAACTTCGGAAATTATAATGACATTCATGATATCTAACTTAAATAAATAAAAAATTCTCGAATACTATAAAAAGAGAATTGTAGTAAATAGTTCTTTGTAGCCGCTTTAAGTTCATTAAAATTTGTTATACTTTTAGGGCTACTCGGTAGTTGATTAAATGAAACAATAAAATTGTAATTATTATAAAAAGAAGTATTATGAGGCCGAACAGTTAGTGAATCGTTATACCTTTTGATAATGAACTTGTTTCAGAAATTTTTTCAAGATAAGTCCGCTCAGAAATTTTCTAGACATCCGTGTACAAAAATGCGATACAAAAATGTATAGAAACCTTAGTCTCCAAACAATTCTTGTTAAAAGGTCTTATTTGATTACTCTAATAGGTACTCTAAGAGATAATATTTTTTTGTTTTATTTTAAGAAGTTAGTTTTTAGTATAGCCTGGATAGCCCTCTGCAAAATTACATTTTAGTCCATTTCCGACGACTCTAGCAAATATCTAAATTTACGTATTGTTACAGGTGCATGCAGGGAGTAGTTAAACCAGAGCAAATGTGTTGGGTAAGTGAATTACACTGGATTTGTTTTGGTAACGTTTCAAGGATAGTGGTTGAGCGATTCTTTATTTACTCGAAGGGAAGTCTTAATCTTAAATAAAAGGATTACTGTAAAGTCTCCCAAATCTACGGATATGTTCTATTTCTTTAACCAACTCACGTACTTCCAAGATAAACTTTAGTAATACTTCACGCAGCCTTTATCCCCGGGAACTCACTAACTTTTCACAAAAATGTTTAAAACTTGAAAAATATCAAAGAGGACATCCTTACGTCTTATAGAAAATATAGATGAGATTTTCTGCATTTCCATAAAAGTGTGCATACGTGCCTATTTGTGAGAATAGCACACAGTTGAAAAAGTCTTATTTGTGCTACTAATTTGTTTTTTCTTTTGCTAACACTTATGCAGGGTCGCAGATATGTATGGAAACGGTCGATTATCTCCTAAAGTAAGATAGCTATCGAAAAATGATAAGACACTCAAGTTTTAGGGTTCTTTAAAATCTATTACAATAAAGAAAAATTCAGTGTACAGGATCAGCCAAAAAAGTTATGACGAAACAAAGTTGCTTTTTCTTTAATGGAACACTCTGTATATTATTCTATATTTCAATTCTTCTCGAAATTCTAAACAAAATTCATTATAGCACATCATGTACCTAAACTTAACAGTTTTCGAGATATCAAATTTTGTAAGTAACTTTTTACTACTCTCAAATTTATTAAAGAAAAAGGGCCCCAAATTATGGATATTTATTTTGAAAATAACACAAGGTGGAGGATATGGATATGATTTAATTTTATTATTAGTTTTTTACAGAAAATAAAAAGCATAATAGTTCAGGGTTGATAAAAATGCATGAAACAAAAACATGTATTTTTTTAATGAATGTCCTGGATATTTAAAATTTTATGAAAACAATAGTTATGCCAGAAAAAAAGAGAGAAAACAAGTTTTAATAAATAACAAACATTTTCTTTTGAATTCTATTTTATAAGGTGCTCAAAGTGTTCACCATTTACCTCCTGACAGTAATAAATTCGCTAAAAAATTTTGTAGTGAATCTAAAAGGGTGTTTGAAATTTCATGCCTTATTCTTTCTAGCAACTCTTCGATATTTTGCGGAATATTTTTTGTAGACTACATTTTTTATGTGACCCCATAGAAAAAAGTCAAGCGGGGTTATATCGGGAGACCTAGCTGACCATTCAATTGCCCCCCTACGTCCAATCCATTTACCAGGAAAAGTTTTATTTAGATATGCCCATACCACACGTCCAAAATATGGAGCCCCATCTTATTGAAACCATATTTGTTCTGCCGGTAAATTGGGATTGTTATTGTTCGAGAATAATCGTCTAAGCTCTGGAATAATGTGCTCTTGCAAAAGTAATAAATATCGGTCAGAGGTCAAATTTCCGTTAATAAAATAAGGTTCTGTGACGTGTCCACCAATAATGACACACCAAACATTTACTTTCTGTGGTCATTGGGTGTGACCTTCCTCCATCCAATATGGATTTTGATCTGACTCATACGTGCAGTTGTGTCGGTTAACGTGCCCGTTTAAACAAAATGTAATTTCGTCAGAAAACAACATGTGGGTGACAAAGTTGATATTTTCGTTTAATTTATCCATAATAACTTCGCAGAACTCGATTCTACGATCATAATCGTCTTCAGTCAATTCTTGTAACAAATAGATTTTATATGGATGAAATTTTTCCGGTTTGCAAATTTTTTGAATGGAATATCGACTCATGTTATGATTTAAAACCTCCTGTTGTGTGGAATTTGTTGGATTTTCCACCACATCTAACATGACAATCAAAGAATATTCTTCATTTGTAACGCTTACTGGTCTTCCACTTTTTCGTCGATCTGTAATACCTCCAGTTTCATGAAAACGCTGCAACGTTTTTGAAACGGTTGATATTGAAATACGTTCGCGATCGGAATACAATTCATGAAAAATATTCACTACTTCGTCACAACTTGGTCTTCTATCATATCCTATGTTCATTAAAGCTTAAATACGCTCGCTTTTATTTAAACGTGCCATTTTTGCACAAAAATTAATCACACTACATAAATGTATTTTTTGAGATATGTTGTCAAGATAATGACTATTAGACAAAATAATGACGCGGTGTTGTTATGGAGCTAGAAACTTTCGAAGGTAACTTGATGGAATATAAACTTAATGGACTAAAATATTTTTGTATAATTTATAAGAAAATGATTTTTAAAGTTCGATATCTCGAAAACGGTTAAGTTTAGGTACATGATGTACTATAATGAATTTTTGTTTAGAATTTCGAGAAGAATTGAAACATGGAATAATGTACAGGGTGTCCCATTAAGAAAAATCAACTTTGTTTCGTCATGACTTTTTGACTGATCCTGTATACTTAAGTTTTCTTTTTTCTAATAGATTCTAAAAAACCCTAAAACTTTTGTGTCATCATTTTTCGATAAGCTATCTTACTTTATTTAGGAGATAATCGACCGTTTTCAAATATATATATATACATATATATATATATATGTATATATATATATATATATATATATATATATATATATATATATATATATATATATATATATATATATATATATATATATATATATATATATATATATATATATATATATATATATATATATATATATATATATATATATATATGATTAAATATGATTTGAAGGAAACAACTACTTAGCGGGCAAATACCCCGACCTGCATTAAATTACACCTTCAAATCATGATAGATCGATAGCCAATATCATTTGTCAATTCCTAACCAGACATAGATCGATTTCGAACTTATTTGTTCTCTTCAGTATGCCATAGGTTATGGAACAGACAAATGATAGTGGCCAACCTGCTAGTTATATACTAACTATGGTGAAGTGAATAGTGGTGAGAGGTATGAAACTTCTCATATGGTTCGAGATGCTACTATCCGACCGACATCCTCGATGTCTCTGTGGCGGATAGCGACTTGCATCACAGCAAGTACCGAGAGCGGCGACCCTAGCCAGGTGGACTAAACTAAAGTGATTAAATATGATTTGAAGGAAACAACTACTCAGCGGGCAAATACCCCGACCTGCATTGAATTACACCTTCAAATCATGATAGATCGATAGCCGATATCATTTGTCAATTCCTAACCAGACATAGATCGACAAATAAGTTCGAAATCGATCTATGTCTGGTTAGGAATTGACAAATGATATTGGCTATCGATCTATCATGATTTGAAGGTGTAATTCAATGCAGGTCGGGTATTTGCCCGCTGAGTAGTTGTTTCCTTCAAATCATATTTAATCACATTAGTTTAGTCCACCTGGGGCCAAGGGTCGCCGCTCTCGGTACTTGCTGTGATGCAAGTCGCTATCCGCCACAGAGACATCGAGGATGTCGGTCGGATAGTAGCATTCAGACCATATGAGAAGTTTCATACCTCTTACCACTATTCACTTCACCATAGTTAGTATATAACTAGCTTGGGTTGGCCACTATCATTTGTCTGTTCCATAACCTATGGCATACTGAAGAGAACAAATAAGTTCCCGAAATCGATCTCTCTCTGGTTAGGAATTGACAAATGATATTGGCTATCGATCTATCATGATTTGAAGGTGTAATTCAATGCAGGTCGGGGTGTTGCCGCTTGAGTGTTTTTCAAATCATATTTAATCACATTAGTTTAGTCCACCTGGGCTAGGGGTCGCCGCTCTCGGTACTTGCTGTGATGCAAGTCGCTATCCGCCACAGAGACATCGGATGTCGGTCGGATAGTAGCATTCAGACCATATGAGAAGTTTCATACCTCTCACCACTATATATATATATATATATATATATATATATATATATATATATATATATATATATATATATTTTATATATATATATATATATATATATATATATATATATATATATAAAACATTAGTTTAGTCCACCTGGGCTAGGGGTCGCCGCTCTCGGTACTTGCTGTGACGCAAGTCGCTATCCGCCACAGAGACATCTATGATGTCGGTCGGATAGTAGCATTCAAACCGTATGAGAAGTTTCATACCTCTCACCACTATTCACTTACCTTAGTTAGTATATAACTAGCAGGTTGGCCACTATCATTTGTCTGTTCCATAGCCTATGGCATACTGAAGAGAACAAATAAGTTCGAAATCGATCTATGTCTGGTTAGGAATTGACAAATGATATTGGCTATCGATCTAAGGTGTAATCCAATGCAGGTCGGGGTATTTGCCCGCTGAGTAGTTGTTTCCTTCAAATATATGTATATATATATATATATATATATATATATATATATATATATATATATATATATATATATATATATATATATATATATATATATATATATATATATATATATATATATATATATATATATATATATATATATATATATATATATATATATATATATATATATGGTCTGGAATGACCTTGTGTGGGAGAGGGCTATACATTTAGTGACAATGGACACACACCAATATCCGAGTATACTAAGATTAAGTACGTTACCTCTAGGCCACAGAGCCATAGATATATATATATATATATATATATATATATATATATATATATATATATATATATATATATATATATATATATATATATATATATATATATATATATATATATATATATATATATATATATATATATACATACCGCTATCAATGCTGCGTCCGTACTAAAACCAACCTTACTGCGTATCCCAGAAAGACGGTAGTTGACTCAAATCTGATGGAGTATATTGAATCTACTAATCAAATCCATTTCATATCTGGTTCTAGAATTTTAATAGCTCAATAAATACAGGACAGTGCATGCGTCCGTTCAGTAATAGCACTTTACTGCGTCTGGAGTATAACATTTTACATCTCCAGTACAATGCGACGTCTTAAATGTATACTTTATGACTCCTTAAGTCTGAACATCCCCATCAGACAATTCATTGTTCGCTGCATATTTGTCTAGTCTATGTGCACCATTTTTCATCTTTGATTTTGGATTTTGCTGAAATCGGTATACGACGTCGTTATTCTGGTGACGACACTGCATGATCCTTCCCAAGGGGGTGAAACTTCGGGGGACCTGTCTTTCGTTGTGGATTATATAGCCAAACAAGATCTTTCGCCTGGAATCCTCCTGAATTCGCCTTAAGATCATAACGAGCTTTCATGCGATCGCTTACTATGGCAATTCGGTCTCGTACAGGCTCACGGATATTCCTCAGCCATTCAGCAACTTCATCAGCGTAGTCATTTGTGGAAAATCGCTTCTCATCTGGTGTACCAAACACCAAGTCACATGGCAGTCTAATCTCACGTCCAAATATCACGCGAGCCGGCGTCTGTTTTGTTGTTTCATAAATGAAGGCCCTGTATGCCATAAGAAAAAGAGGTAAGTGACGGCCCCAATCTCTCTGATGTTTCTCAGTTGTCCTTGTCTTATTAATTCCCAGTAAGTGACAAATCTTCTGAAACACTCCTGATTCAAAGTTTCTTGCTTGGTCCGAATTCACCTCAAGGAGCACGCCAAATCGACGTACCAGATTATCTACCAGAGCTTGGGCCACAGTGGCTGCTTCTTGGTTTGGTATGGTATAAGCTTCAGGCCATTTACTAAAATAGTAAATGTCAAACAAGATGTATTTATTCACATCATCTGTTACGAGGAATAGACCAGCTACGTCGATCGCAATTATCTCAAAAGAAGCCCCGACGTTATATTGTTTCATTGGGCTCTTACTTCTTGTCTGTGACTCCTTACTTGACGCAGAACCTACATTTGCGACACCAAGCCTCCATATCTTGGCGACTGTTCCTCAGTAGAATCTTTCACGTACTTTTGTCACAGTTTTGTTGATGTCAAAATGTCCGCCAGATATTCCATTATACACTCCCTGAAGTACTTTTGGTATGCGACACTTTTTAACGAAACGCGATATTATATAGAGTGTAATAAATGTGTGAAATAAATTCATTTTCTCCACTCATACAAGGTTATTGAAAAAGTTCTCGACAGAATTCTCAATTCTTTAATCAACCATGTGCCATATACCAATAAAATCTTAAGGTATCATGCAGAAAAATTAAAAATGTAGAGCAAAATAATCCAGGGAGCATCAAAATGCATGGACTATTTTATTGTGATCTAAAAAAGATATGGGCAAAACATTTTAATTGATGGTTTAAAAGAGCAAGCCTTGGAAATATTTGACAAATAATTGATAGTTGTCAAATGGAGCGCTGGTCTATAAATCAACGTGTTGATTGTGATGACAATTTTATTAAATTTAATTCAGTTATTCGAGTACAACGCGATTTCCAAAGAAATTTTCGTGTTTGAGAGACACTTACGTGAAATTTCATTTCAGGGCGGGTTCAAAAGTGGAGAAAATATGGTACTGTTTTAAAACGAGTCAAGCGGCAGACCTCGATCTGCGTGTAATTCGTAAAACGAAAAATTAATAAGGCAAGCAATCATCAAAGCTCGACCGAGCACTTCATCGACAGGCAGCAGTTTTAAATTTGTCCAAGCCTAGTACCTGACAGATATTGCATAAGGTAAAATTTAATCCGTATGAGATCGCAACAGTGCGGAATAAGCAGGATCGCATCCATTTTTGTCAGAGATTTTTTAGAACTGAGAAATAACATCCCAGACTTGAAATCATGTTTAAATTTATACTTTTAAAGCATTATACAGCGCTTAGGAAGCATTTTAGAAAATAATATTATTCTTGTTTTTTTTTGTTTTTTTTACGAGAGGAATGGCCACGAGGTTTGTCGTGACATAAATGAATCATCCTGTAGAGGAATCGTCCCTCGAGGTGACCAATGAATTATCCTGTATTCTTTAATTTGTTACTGTGCTGCTGTTACACTCTGACAGTTACTCTAGACTCTATTGCGGTGGTAAGAATGTCATCAATATAAATACTCTGCATCATTCTGAATATTTTAAGCCTAAAATTAGATCGGATATTTTGGAATACTTTTGCAACTTATGATTTTCGACGAGGAAAACGGTAACATGAATCGGGTTTTGTATTCAGTAATATACAAAACATTTACAATAAATCTAAAAATTTCTGGATTTAAACAAACCAAATAAAATAAATTTTCGTGTTTTACAACATTCAGTGGATAAATATAGATCCTGATAGCGATATTTAACAATTTTATAGCGATAAATTAAAATCAGCATTTACAGCAGTACTTAAATTCGAATTTTATAAATATTAGCTTGAAATAAAAACCCATGCAATCGGTTGGGATCACATAAATAAATATTGATATGTTATTGCCATGCTGTTAATTCGTGTTTCCTTTTTAACGGGCATAGGTAAATAATGTTTCCAGTGCTATGGAAATTTTACGGGTAATGTCATAGTTGAAAAAATTTATCTCACAAATTTGAGGGTTTACAAACAACCAATTCTAGCTGTGTTTTGAAAGTAATAAAGGTGTTTATATAATTAACTTTTTTTATCAAACATACTAAGTAATGTTTTAGGAAAAACTGAATCGTTTGTCAAAGATTCATGGCAATTTTGTGAATTTATAAAAAACCACAGTTGCCAAAGATCATATCATTTCACTTGATGTTACCTCATATATACTAATATTTCAACAGATTTGGCAATAGGATGTACAAAAACACACATCAAGCAACTACAAAAAAAAAGCGCCGTTAACAGCCATTAACTTTCACATCCAAAATATAGACCAAATAACCTGAAAAAATTAAAAATATTCTAGAGGCAAATTCCTACCCTAAACATTTTTGTGAACCAATAATAATAATAAAAAAAAAGATTATACAAAACATACTCATCTACCACATAATAATAATAATAATAATAAATGTCTCCATATGCAGTATCCGAAACAATTGCGAACGTATTTAAATGACACAATATAACAATAGCAAGACCATACAATAACCCAGAACAATTTTTCACAAAACTTAAACCTAGACTACCAACCGAAGACGAAACTCACACTATATACAAGATGGATTGCAATACTGTAATAGTACTTATACAGGTCAACCATAGCAATATTTGCATAAAAGAGTATACACACACAAATAGAGTATAAAAACTCAAAATCAAAACACAACAGCACTAGCCAAATACGCCATAGAACAAATTCACCGATTTAACTTTAACAATATACAAATACTAGAAAAAGAACCAAGAAATATATATGAAATGTTGCAAATAGAAAATAAAAAGACATACCAACGCAATGACTTCAGAAATAGGAGGGGTAACAATTATTTTGCTGTTGAAATAAATGAAATTAATTTTTTACTTTACTGTCGGTTACTCATCACATTTTAATATTCGAATTCACCATGAAACGTCAAAATTGAAAGATGCAGCTGCCAAACAGGGAGTTAGAAGCATATTGACAAAAACTATATTATTTAAAAATCAATAAAGAATTTTAATTCAATGTTTTATATTATTTTGTAGTCTAATTTTCTTGTTTTTTTTATAAATGCATATTGTACATACCCCCTACCATATATTATGCTATAAATGTAGTAAAAAAAAGTTGTAATGTAGATACTTTAATAATTAATATTATTTTATATATTCACGCATGTTGTTACTGAGAAAATAAAGATTATTGTAACTATTTCTTGTTTTTTTTTTTGTTTTTGTGTATAAATGTATGCAGTAGAAAACACAGCAGTGACTAGTAAAATTTTCGGTTGGCTATATCTTATATTTTGTAAAAAAAAATCAATCAAAATTTGTGAAACATTTTTGCATGTAAATACATCACCTACCATAGTTTTTATGAAACTATTTCTAAGTATTTGTAAAATTGTTTTTTTTTTTTAAGAATTTGTAAGAGAATTTAAATTTCATTAAGAAATTTTGATTATTATAACCTTTTGAAATATTGTTTTTAGACTGATTTTTAATTTATCACATTATGTAGGTATATATCAATGACTTATTCTGTAGTCGTTGGTATATATCATATAGCCATCCAAAATTTCACCAGCCACTGCTGGTAGAGCATTTTTATTCATATCAAAAAAACAATTTTATTTTAAAGCCAAATCAGGAATCAATGTGCATGTATATTGGACAAAAATTTAAATTTTGCACCCTCTCTAACACGCCACTGCCACCGAGTACGGTAATAAACAATGAACTATCTTCATCCTTTTAACCTAATAGGATGTCTCAAGATGATGTATAACACAACAGTTCCTGTGTATTAAGATAGGGAATTACTTGTCTATCTATTCTGAAGTCTATTCTGAAGTCATTGTACCAACGCAACAAAAAACCGGACAGATATAGAAAATTTAAGAGAAAATTTTAATTTACTAAATTCATAGTAAATCTAAGCAATAATTGGAAATAAAAATGGCACCATCCCACAGCTACATACATCGTCTATTAACATTTCTATTAAGCGAAGATAATTTTAAAAAATAAGTTAATCTAATTTAAAAAAATGCAAGAAACAATGCCTATAAAGAAAGTCTAATAGATAATATAACAAAAAACAAACAGAAGAAAAATTTGCGTAAAGAGTCTTACCTCACAGGAATGCAATAAGTGATATAATTATAGGACTAAGATCCGCAATAGAGTTAGTAATAAACTTAATAAAATGGGATGTAGAACAATTTCAGTAAATAAAAATAATATAGGTAAAATGTTGAGTAATAATAATAACAAAACTGAAAAGTTACAAAAGACATATGAGTACACTGGTGGCGGCTGGTGAAATTTAGGCTGTGTCATATCTTAGTATTGAAGCATGGGACCAAGCGATACTTTAAGGCGTGATTATCAAAACTTTGCAGAAAAAAAATTGCGATTGATACTTGCGAAAAAAAAATTGTGAGCCTCAAAGGTTATTTTTTAAACAATTTGTAACATATTTGCGAAACATTTTTGTTTAGAATCAGGTGGAAAATATAACGACAGATTTCAAATTTTATAAAAAAAATAAATGTAAATTTAAGGTTCAATACAGGATGTTCCAAAAAAAATATCGAATTAAATTGGGCATAAAAATCACTTTTCGTAGTACTTCCGGTTCAGCCGGAAATGAAATTTTTATGACTATCAAATTTTACTCACCAAAAAATACTTAAATAATCGTAACAGATTTGTTTCTACATTCATTTGTTTTATGTGAAAATGAAATAATTTATGATTGAAATAACATTTTCAACCGCCATTTTCTCGAAAATTGTCAAATATAGATATAGGGTATGCTAATGTTTTGGACCTACAATGTCCTGGGCAATCTAAATTTCGAATAATATACAGGGTGTTCCATTAAAAATAACAAACTTTATACTGTTTCCGGTTAAACCGGAAATGAAAATCAGATCTTGAGGAAATTAAACTGTGCACCGTATTCAACCAAAATTTGAATTCGATATCTTTTTTTTACAAGGAAGTTATAGGCTGGCTAGTAATATCGTAGGCACCCGGTATATAAATTCATAAATTGTAAATGTTATCTCTTGAAGAATAAATAATTTGTGACTTGAGTACAAAAATAACTGGTAACAATAATAACAACAATAATGCCAAGTATTTCCCCAGTGTAATATTTTAAATATATACAGGGTGAGTCAATTTTTTGTAGACAAACTTTAATAGGAGATAGAACACATGTTTTTTAAAAGAAAAGTTCCTATAAACATATGTCGTAGAACGCTTCGTTTCCGAGATACAGGGTGTTGAATATAATTTTTTTTCTCGAATTTTCATTATAAGTTATAAACGAATGCTTAGATTTTTTTCCATGTTTGGGGAGATAATGCCTATTAATTAAGGGGCATAAAACAAGCGATAAGAATGTTTAAAAACTAGCACAGTGGCGGAGTGGAGGGGGTACTCAATCCCCTTTTTAAACAGAACTTCTACACCAATGACTATTTTTTAAAAAAACTGTTACTTTCATTATCTACATACAGTTTAACAAAAATAATGTCCCTTGTTCTGTTTCGAAATTCCTGTGCGTTTCGAGTTATTTTGATTTTTAGTGTTAGTGTTTGATGTGGTACTAAATTAAATAATTTATTTATTATCAATTATCGGCTAAATATTTAATTCTTTCAACGAAACCTACCTAAATATGGTTTGTTAAGGATTCTAAATAAAAAGCCGAAATCTCTTATTCTTTATCTCTTTTCAATGTAGTCAAAATAAATATTTGTTATATCAAGCCATACTCAAATACAATACATACAAATACATACTGGAAAAATTCGAGAAAAAAAATTATATTCAACATCTCGGAAACGATGCGTTCTACGACATATGTTTATAGGAACTTTTCTTTTTAAAAACATGTGTTCTATCTCCTGTTTAAGTTTGTCTACAAAAAACTGACTCACCCTGAATAAATTACTTAATTTAGTACCACATCAAACACTAAAGATCAAATAACTCGGAAACGCACAGGAATTTCGAAGGAGAAGAAGGGACATTATTTTTGTAAACTGTATGTGGATAATAAAAGTAAAAGTTTTTAAAAAAAATAGTCATTGGTGTAGAAGTTCTGTTTAAGAAAGGGGTTGAGCACCCCCTCCACTCCGCCACTGTGCTAGTTTTTGAACATTCTTATCGCTTGTTTTATGCCCCTTAATTAATAGGCATTATCCCCGAAACGTGGAAAAAATCTAAGCATTCGTTTATAAGTTATAATGAAAATTCGAGAAAAAAATGATATTCAACACCCTGTATCTCGGAAACGAAGCGTTCTACGACATATGTTTATAGGGACTTTTCTTTTTAAAAATATGTGTTCTATCTCCTATTAAAGTTTGTCTACAAAAAACTGACTCACCCTGTATAAATTCATAAATAGTGAACGATATCTCTTGAAGGATAAATAATTTGTGACTTTAATACAAAAATGACCTGTCACAATTTCAAAATGCCTAAAGGATAATTTAAAACGTTGGATTCTACCCAGAATCACTACTCGAATGAGTGGTAAATAGTGACGCTGCTTTTATAAATCTTAGATATATTAACAACGGAAAAATGGTACGTAGTTACTTTACCAGCACAAAACTATTATTATTTTCTTCTATATAAAATCTGAATTTCCTGCATAAATATTTTTATGTCTGCGGATGTTACGTTTTAGTACTTCAGCATGAACACTGTTTTGGTTTCCACTCTTGTGGCTTAAAGACATTTCCAGAGTTTGTTTGCATATAATTGCATATTAAAATATGCAAATTGATATTTTCTTAGGCATCAATTCCTCTAATATAATTCTGAGTGTTAGAGATTATTTCAATAAAATGCCTTTTGGTCCACTGAGAACACCATATAATTTATTATTATCTGATAACAGAAACCTAATAAATAAAAAATATCTAATTTACAAAAATATGTTGACTTGACTAAATAACTACACTGCGACATTGAAATTATAGAAGAAAGATTAAAATTTATTAACTGAGATTGCTCTATGAAGCCTGTCAATAAATTTGACGGTTTTGCTGAAAAAGAATTAAAATAATTGGACAGCACTTTGCTGTCCGTAATTTGCCAAACGATGATAGAATCTGTGCTCAAATACTTTTTGCTTTACATTGGGGAAAATATTGTGTATATATATTTTTTAACTGACCTGTATTTTTTGGTTCTATATCATAGTCTTCTATGCCTATTAATTCAGCCTTGTAAATAATAAATATCAACTACCTTCATAGAAAAAATGAAGATGCATTAAATCTGGTGATCCCACTGACTACTCTATATACTCTAAGAAGGGCTTTTGATCCATCTATTTGCAAATCGAATTTGCAAGCATATTTGGACAGGTAAGGCGTGTTTGGGCATAAATCTGTTGAAAATGAAGTAATTCCACATTTAAAAATATGTTTCATGTTGAATTTCAAAGGTAACAGAAGATCGATTTTATATTCTATTTTACCAAATAAATGTCAGATTTGTCTTTATGAATATAGCCCTAATGTTAATGACTATGTCATCTAATATTTATATGAAAAATTCATGCGTTATAATTTATCGGAAAATAACGATTCAGGCTTTCAGACGATTTGGCTGAAGTTCGGTGACTGACTCTACATCACACTCCTACAGTTTCGTGATGTTTCACAAACCATAAGAAAGGATCTAAGCTCCTGAGGATGTTACATACTCAGTACTACTCTGCCATGCGTACACATGAAACCGACTGTTTCGCCAAATAATTGTTGTTTATTGAATAAATTGGAAGCGTTCGTGTCAGTTGTTTCTTGATGTAAATAGTACGGATGGGTTACGTGGATCTCCTTTCTCTTCCATTTTTGTAGCTGGCTATGATGCGAGTTCTGGTTGTCTTCTGGGTCGGACTCCATGTTACTCAGTCGTAGTGGCGTGGTGCTCACGTCTGGCTGACATATAGCTTTAAATAATGTATATTGATCTGCTTTGCCGTGGAAGTATTCGCGTGGTGACTTTATCTGGGACTGGCTTTGCTGTGCTGTGCTTAATATGCCCATCCCTCCCATATCTAGCGGTAGCGACATGCATTCTATAGCTGATTTAGGGTGGTACATCCGGTGTTTTGTCATTATGGTTCGAATTAGTCTGGATAAGTTATCTACATCTGTCCTCGACAGTTTAATAATTATTCCAAATGAGTAGGTCAAACTGGGATAGCATAAGTGTTGATTGCTTTGATTTTGTTCGGAAGCAGAGAAGGGTCTTACAGATAGCATGTACGCGCTTCTCAAAGCCAGCTGTGAGTTTTTCTTTAATTTTGGTGTGGTTTATGCCCTTCAGTTGGAGGACTCCCAGATATTTGTAATTCCCCTTTGCACCTAAGCCCACTTTTATATGATTTTCGTTTCGGTGTCAGTTAGGGCTCCCTTTTTGAGTGTTATTGTCTTGCATTTGTCCAGACCGAATTCCACGTGTATAGATTCACTGAATTCCTTAGTGATGTTAAGTAGCTGATGTAATTGATTGGTGGAATTTGCATATAGCTTAAGATCGTCCATATAGAGTAGATGACTCGTTGTGTGGTTGGTCCCATGTTTGTTTTTTATCTGAAATCCCAACTGTCTTGAGTTCAGGGCTTGGCTTAGCGGGTTAAAGCACATACAGAACCATAACGCGCTAAGAGCATCTCCTTGGAAAATTCCTCTTTTGATGCGAATTATTTCGGTGCCGTTAATTCGTTGACCATCTGATATATGTAGACTTGTCGACCATTTGGACTTTCTGTGGCTTAAAAACCTCACAACGTCGGGATATACTTTGTATATCTCTAAGATTTTGATAAGGTATGAATGAGGGATTGAATCAAAAGCTTTCTTATAGTCGATGTAGGTCATGCTTAGGTTTCTTCGTTTCTTCACGGCTTGGTCTAGCATGGCATCAACTATAATTTGATCTTTACATTCTTTTGACTTTTTGAAGCATCCTTTTTGCTTTTCAGTCATTATATGGTTATTGTCTAAATGTTTTTGGATCTTGAAGGTGATGACGGAGGTTAGTATTTTATATATCGTTGGTAGGCATGTTATCGGTCGGTACTTAGAAGGGTTTGCTGTATTATTGTCTTTTGGCAGTAGATATGTTTTGCCAGTTGTGAGAAAGTTTGGCATTAATGTTGAGTTCTCGAGTACATTGTTGAAGAGTTTCTCTATCGTGCTAAGCATTACAGATAGTTTTTTGTACCAGAAGTTCTGGATTTGATCAGGCCTGGGTGATTTCTAGTTGCTTGTTTTCTTAATGACATCGGTGATATCATACTCTGTAATTCGCTTCTCGCTCATTTCATTGGTGCTTTCTATCCTCTCTCGTTCTTCCTGTAAGCATTTATTATTTGCATCGAGTTATTTTGGTCTTTCCCAGATGTCGGCCCAAAAATGGAATTCCTTCGTTATAGTTGATGTTATTTTTATTTAGGTTTCTATAGAATTTCTTTTGGTTATTGTAAAATTGATTGTTTTGTTGTTTTCGCTGGGTATATTCTTTATATCTCCGTAGTCTTTTTGCGTATGCAGCCAGTTGCAGTATTATTATTATTATTATTCTTATTATATATTAGTTAAAATCTTTTAATTCTTAATATGTAATTTAAAGACTTCAGTTTGAGGTAATACAAAGCATACCCGTCGTGCCTTTAAGATTATAAAGTTAATTAATTTATCAAATATAATAAATTAACATCAAAATTATTTGTGAGGTACTTTACGTCTTCTTCGACTTAAAAATAAACGCTTTTGTTCGTTCCAATAAAATCTGAGAATTTTATACATCGATTCGAATTTTGTTTAATGTTTCCAGAGTTATGAAACCTTTATCTATCAATAAACTGATTGCTATTCTCGGATAAGTACACAGGGCAATATCATGAATGGGAAGACTATCAAGTTTTCAATGCATAGCTTTATAGAAGATCTCGTATGAAGAATAAGCATGCATTAGAGGAACTGCTTACAGATAAAGTTTAGAAAACGTTTACTATGAATTTTCAATAGAATAAACTTGAAACAAACGAAATTATCCTTATTTGATTTTGACTTTGCTACTGAGATTTCACAAAATTTTAAAAAATGTTTTTCAGGTACAATCGTTCCATTTTTATTTTACTTCAGTATATGCAATCATCTGAAATAATCATAAATCTGCATTGTCTATATTTTATCTTTACATAAATCAGTTATTTGTAAAAACTTTGTGCTCTAGGTACGACTGTTGTTTTTTGCACAAGATTGTATACAAGTTATCATATTTATTAAAATTTAAGGAAGATACAATAATAAACAGCAGAAATGCATCATTGGGCTGACGAAAAACCCCGCCAAAGAAATCAAATACAGCGGCAAGGATATTTTGGAATAAATATTTGGTGCGAATTGTAGGGACACATTTAATTGGACCAAACATTTTTCAAAGCACTTTGATGGGTCAAAGTTATCTTAATTTTCTAGAAAATGAGTTGCCAATTTTGTTTGAAAATGTGCCACGCGGAATTAGCACTTGAAATTCTCTGAAAAATCAATTCGAGGGAAAACGTTTTGGAACAAATGGTCCTGTGCAATGGCCTACAGGCTCACCAGAATTATCTCCACTTGATTTTTTTACATTTTACGTTTCAGTTTCTGCCTGGAACAGAATGGAAAGCATATTGGCCGTTTATTTTTGTTTTATAAAATCACCAGTTTAGTTCATTTTAATAACTATTATTTAAGATTCCAATAAATTTTTTTATTTCTAATGTAGAGTATATTTTCGTTATTTTGAAATAATATAGATATTACTAAATATGGGTCAGACGAGTTTTAAAAGGCGTGGAATCTCTCATTTTGTTTAATAAGTTCAAGGGGCGAGTTTAAAAATATGTATATAATTATTATGGCGCCTTCTAACTATTGTTTTAACTAGCAACTGAACAATGATTTATTAATGGAAATTTCATGGTGTCTATCAGTGGAAAGTGGAAAATAAAACCTTACAAAATTTAAATCAATCTATTACTTATTTTAAAAATTATAAACCCTTTTTATTACTTGTCTAATTTTCACTAAATTGTACATAGATTTTACTTTCATTTAAATATAAACTAAACTGAATAAAAGAATGGGTCACTTTATGGTTGATCATATAATTCAAGTTTTTAGGGGTAGATAGTAAATTATATTATGGTGTGATTTTTTTAACAGCATTAGGTTATTTCAAGTTTCATAACGGAGAATTATTTATATCTATTTGATCGCTTAATATGTTGTAATTTTTATTCCTATTTAATTTACTTCTTTCTAGCGCTTCTAATAGATTAAGTTTTTTACTTTTCCCACAAATATGTAATATTTTAGGTTGCTGGTCATCAGTTATAGTGTGATCAGATTTTGTTAGGTGTTTGTGTTTGAATATGTTCTCTATAACTTACCCCGAATGATCTACTTGTTTGACCTACATATGAGGCGTTACATTTTGGGCAATCTTACCGATATCAATCAAAATGGATTTTCGCAAAGTAACTGCATCTTCAATCAATTATTTTCTATTACTTATTATTATCGAACGAATAAAAATAAGAATTTTAATTTTTTTTCAATTCTATACAGAAAAGAGTTATATTTCCAATAACGTATCACGTACAGGGTGTTACTGAGAAAAAGATTCTAAAGCGTCGCGACGCAGGACATCGCGTTGTGGAGTTTTTTTTAAATTGTTAGCTCAAATTATATTCTAGACAGTTACTAAATGATTCTGATTATAGATTATACAAAATTTTACTAGAGTAAGAAGTAATTCTAGTAGCATAATTGATCTTGTTGTCAGTAATGATTATACAATAAATGCGTATGTAGAGCAAAATTATGTCATAACAGACCCATTCAATAATTCAAGTAAAAGTAGAAACGGTAGGGATTTATCAAAATATCAAACAAAGGAAATTAGATCTCGGATCAATTTTGATGAAATGACAAATTTGTTAATTGAAAAGGAATGGGAATATTCTTGCACAGATGTAAATATTGTTAGTCAGACATTTGTAAATAACATATTAGATATACTAAATATAGCAGCACCAAAAAAAAATTATAAAAGTAAAAGTGGTTAGATCATAAGTGTCGGGAAGCTATTGCGAATAGAAATAGGGCTTACAAAAGTTTTGCTTTTACACGCGAGGATGAGGATTGGAATTACTACAAGCAGATAAGAAACAATACTGTAAAAGTTATCAAGGAAGCGAAAACAACATTTTATGATAGAAATATAGATAGTAATAAGTCAAATCCAAAATTAATGTGGAAAAGCTTAAAGCAGTTAGTTGGGAAAAAAAGCGGGGAACACGCTCTGCAAAGTTTGAACTGTAATGGAATAATATATAATAACAACTTGGCGGATGTATTAAATCAGTATTATGTAGGTAGTATTGAGAGTATTATCATAAGCACAGAGACAGATGATGTCGATATTGATATAATTAATGAATCTATACCGGGTGTAAATTCTAGCATGACATCATTTAATGCTATAACCCTACAAGATCTAAATAAAATAGTAACTAAACAAAGAAAAAAATATAGCACTGATGAAATCGGACATGATATCATAAAAAATATTTTTACATAATAGGGTATCCTTCTTAAATTTGATTAACTTGAGTCTGGAAAAGGGTGTTATGCCTGAATGTTTTAAAACATCTGTAGTGGTACCTATACCAAAAATACCCAATACGAATCTGGCCGAACAGTTAAGAACAGTAAATATGTTTCCTTTTTGTGAAAAAATCTTAGAATTAATAGTTTATGATCAAGTAATCAAGTACATAAATTCAAATAATATTCTATGCACATATCAATCGGGATTTCGTGAGAAACATTCATGTGAAACGGCTTTGCAATTAGTAATTTCAGATTGGAAGCAGTTGTTGGACAGAGCAGGAGTTGGGATTTGCGTAGTTTTCATTGATCTTAAGCGTGCTTATGAAATTCGAAATATACTACTATTAAAACTAAAGAGATATGGATTTGAGAACACCGTTATATACTGGATTACAAGTTATATAACAAATAGGTACCAAGTGACAAAAATGAATGGGAATTTATCAGAAGCCAAGTTAAACAACTTTGGGGTTCCTCAAGGCAGCGTACTGAGTCCATTATTATTTATTCTTTATATTAATGACCTTGGCAATGTGTTGCAAAAATGTAAAATCCATCTTTTTGCTGATGACACTCTTATTTACTATGAGAGTACAAATTTTGAGGAAATGGTAAGTACTGTTAATTTTGAACTAAAATTATTGATAGAAAAATTTAAGATCAATAGACTAGAAGTAAATGAATTAAAGTCCAAAATTATGTTCGTGGGTAATAATTATCTATATAAACAGTTTGCTAGTATAAATCTTGGTATCGAGTTAAATAGTAAAAAAGTTGAAACTGTTCAAGAAATAAAGTATCTAGGACTAATAATTGATCGTGAATTAAAATTTAACAAACTTATAGAATATATATCAAAGAAAATCGGCAAAAAGATCGGATGTTTTAGCAGAGTGGCTCCATTTATAACAACTACTAATAAACTAACTGTGTATAATACCTTAATATTACCTCATTTTCTCTGTTACTGTTCTGTGTTGTATACAAGTTGTACAAATTTTAGTAGATTCCAGGTTCTACAAATTAATGACATTTATTTTCAAAATGATTAATAATATTTACCGGAATATCTCGCACGACAATTGTTGCCTGTTACAGATATACACATGTGTAACACACGAACGGCTAGTGCAAATAACTATTATGTTAAAAGAACTTCTAGGAGTAGTACAATGAGAAGTCTGTTCCACAAGGAGTTGTACAATTCAATCTTCTTTCTCACGTTATTAAGACTAGTAATACCGTTAATCAATTTATGAGTCAACTTTTATGTTTCATTGCATATCAGCCAAATTAATGTTGCTTGAGGTTTGTTTTTTTCTCTCTCAATATTTTATATCTATATTATGTAAACTGGTACTAGTTTGTAACTATTATTTTTATATCTATTTTTTTTATGTATATACTATATATCTATGGATAAATAAAGAATATCTTATCTTATCTTATCAAATTTAATTCTAGCCGATTTCGAGAAAAGGGCCTGGGGCGTCGTTAAATAATCACCCTCTATATGGAAAATTATCGTTTTCTATAATTTAAAGTTTGTAAGGAAACAGAATGAATCTCCCCAGGTAGTCACAAAATGGAATAGCTCCGAAGCATTTTATATTCTGAACAAATTCTATAGTAGGACTATTAAAACATATACTTTACCTATACTATATGCAACTATCAATTGTTGCACTTGTTATCATTTGAACAAAATTTACTAAGATATTTTTACAAGGCCAATTTTAAGTCAAATATCTATTAAAATGTTTAGGTATGGCACGAGTCGTGATGATTTCCCACGAGGTCATAACTTATTGAGCACACTGACGGGTTATCTCTCTGGAGTGTCCAGATTTTAGCTCAGGCAAACTTATGTTAAGCCTTCATGAGAAAGTGCCTCTCGTTATCTATTGCTACAGTTCTGTTTACATATTTTATGCTCAGTCTGTCACGCTAATACAGTTTTTATATACAGGGCGATTCCGCTGAAAAGAAACTTGGGAAATCGAATGATTATTTAAATGTGGATTCGTCAACTTTTTAAGTTTCTTTCATTTCAGGCATCTGAAGCATAAAAAAATATAATCAGAATAAGAAATTTGATATCTATTCTGATTTAAATGAGTCTTAAGAGTAGCCTTTGGGAAAGTTAAAACAGAATCGGTATCTAATATAGACGAATGCATATTTTTTTTTATTAACAATTTGATCCAAAGGGAATTTGGTAATATTTGTTTTTGGTTTGGTTTTGGTCCTGCAGATTTTAAATTATAAAAAAATTGTTTTAGTCCTCAGTAAAAAGAGTTTTTTTTCAGTTAACTATGATTACTAAATCATTAATATATAACAGAAATAAGAAGGGTCTTAAAATTGATCCTTGTGGCACATTGTGTCTTTAATGTTGCTTTCATTTGCGTATTTTGCATATTTTTTACAAATATTAGTAAAGGAAAAACTGAATACAAAAACTATTTATATTAGAAGCTAAGGCAACAAGATATATTTTATTATTGATTTTATTATGGGCACAGGCGATTAAAACTTGAAAAAAATTATATTTCTCAAGCAGATGCAGCAGATTAGTGATGAAATCCGAGAAGAATTGGTTTACCCGTCAACTTAGGTTTTACAGCCCATTATTTTATAAATTATAGGTCCAAATCCAAATCTAAATTATTTAAATCTGACCTACAAAACACGTATTATTTCTCAGGGGCTTTAAAGCTTGCCTACATTGCTTGTATTTCTTCTTTCAATATGTTCCACATTTAACAAATAAAATGGGTTAATACCGAAATTGTAGTAGCCTCCATTGTAAACTCATTCATGTTTTGACGTTAATTAGTTTTAATAAAGGATTAAACTAACTAAAACTCGCAAACAAAATGTTCGGTATTGAATTTTACACAACTTACTTGGGATAAATGATTTATAGTTTAATGACTATCATTAATATTGTTCAACTAAACTCACGTATTCGCAAAAATCATTTGTTAACTTCTTGTCGTTGGCCGTAAATCATTTGTTATTCAAAACAAATCTAGCAACCCATATATTATGGAAACAAACGACAATAATAGTATAATTTTATGTTAAAACGATCGTTGTTATTAACTATTTACACTTCTATTTTATTCATTTATTCACCAGGTGAACTTGAGAAAATATTTAGGGTTTCTTAAATACAGTGTGATAATTAAGTACATGGACAAACTTTAAGTGGTTATTCTTTGTATGATTTTAAGACAAAATGTTCATATATGCATAGATTCCCAAACGTCTATGTTTTCGAGATAGTGATAATTTTTTTTTTAGTTTCTTTAAATTATTCCTACACACATTTAAGGATAATGAATTCAAATTCAGCATATACAAGGTGGGGCAATAGTGCGTCGGAACTCGATATCTCAAGTTCTACGATAGCTAGAAATTTTTTAAAAAATTGCAAGTAAACTAGATAAAAAAGTCTATAACTGGAAATTATTTTCGAACATACAGGACGAGCCAAGACGAAATTACAGGACCAAGTGCTTTTTTTTTTAATGGAATGTTATGTATATCAGTACATTTTTTTGAATTCTCTTTCTAGGCTCTATTCATTCTTGTATTATTATTGTCTATCTCCCATCCACTTTAATGTAATGAATTTTTTTGTTGAAATAATGCCATCTGCAGATGGATATTAAAAAAATCACCACAGTCACAATTATGGGTTTTAAGAAAAACTTATGTGAATACCAGTTACGAGACATCTAATTAATGTTTTTGAATCATTTTCATTTCCTAAAAATATACAGGGTGGCCAAAAATTAGTATTCAATTAAGAACTTTTTAAATTGAATTTTTTTCAATTTTTTTCAAATGGAACACCCTGTATATTTTTCAATGATGTGATGTAAAAATGAAAAACAACATTTCCTGTAAGTACTTCCTATGGCTAATTGCAATCATTTTCGTTTTATAAATAAATAAGTGTTTATTTTTTAATTAAGAACTTTTTAAATTGAATTTTCTTAATTTTTTTCAAATAAAACACCCTGTATATTTTTCAACGATGTGATGTGGAAATGAAAAACGAAAATTTTTTGTAAGTACTTCCCTATGGCTAATTGCAACCATTTTCGTTTTATAAATTAATAAGTGTCAAATTCAAGAATAAATTTAAAAAAAAGAGGTTCCCTCAAATAATTCATTAGAAAAATTTATAACAGGTGTTCAACGGGTTGCCCATTTTGATTGACACACGTCTTTATGCAATTTTGAAATGAGGCCATTTAGTGGGACCATTTCCATTGAAATGAGTAAATAGTATTTAACCAGTCCTTTACTGTAATGTTTTTTGTACATTTCTTTGCTGTTTTCGTTATTCGACAATCAATAAAACCGCAGTTTGGTATAAATTGTCGTCTACAAAGGAGCATTTATCACACTTATCGGTCGCTAGTTACAATTTGTATTGAATTTAAAATATTTGACATTTTACAATACGAATTTTGATAAAGCGGAACTTGTAGACATGACTTTTGTTTTGAGCGAGGCAGACAGAAATTGTTTACTTGCCAATAGAATTTATCACCAACGTTATCCTAAAAGAAGGCTTCCTGATGTTAGCAGCTTCCAAAACCTTCTCGATAGATTTCTGGAAGCTGGAAATGTTGAATATAAAAAAAGTGAAGGAATAAAACGTGTTGTGAACGAAGAAAATGAGTTTTCTGTGGTGCTGGCAACGGTTGAGAATCCCCATGTTAGTCAAAGCGAAGTGACTTCATTAGTAGGAATAAGTAGACGGTATGTGGGTCGAATCTTAAAAACAAATAAGTTGCATGCATATCATATTCAAGTGCACCAGGAATTATCTGATGACGATTTTCAAAAGCGCCTACAATTTTGTAATTGGGCCAGAGGTAAAATGTAAGTTGATGTCAACTTCTTCATTAATGTTTTATTCACTGATGAGGCAACTTTTCATAAAAATGGATTTGTTAATAGGCAAAATTTCCATTATTATGCTTCGGAAAATCCTCACTTTTTTATGCAAGTTGATAACCAATACAGATGGTCTATAAACATTTGGGGAGGAATTATTGGAGAACATGTAATAGGGCCACATTTCTTTGATGGTACATTGACTGGAGCTATTTATCTTCATTTTTTGGAAAACTATCTGCCACAATTATTGGTAAATCTCCCTGGAAGAATTCGAAATAGGATGTAGTATCAGCAAGATGGTGCTCCACCACATTATTTAAATGCAGTTAGAGACCACTTAAATAATACCTACCCTCATCAATGGATTAGAAGAAATGGACCCACTAAATGGCCTGCTAGATCCCCAGATCTTACAAAAAATGGATTTATTTTTATAGGGATACGTGAAGGAAATTGTTTATAGAGACACACCAACAACAGCACAAAATATGAAGGAAAGAATAATAACTGCCTTTAGATCTATCACACCGGCAGTTTTAGGAACAGTGGGAACCTCATTTTAAAAGCGCATAGAGATGTGTGTCAATCAAAATGGCCAACATGTGGAACATGTTATTTGAAGAAACCTCTTTTTTTAAGTATATTTTTGAATGTTGTAATTATTGCTCAATAAAACGAAAATGGTTGCAATTAGCCATAGGGAAGTACTTACAAAAAATGTTCGTTTTCATTTTTACATCACATCGTTGAAAAATATACTCTTTGAAAAAATTGAGAAAATTCAATTTAAAAAGTTCTTAATTAAATACTAATTTTTGGCCACCCTGTACATTTTTAGGAAATGAAAATGATTCAAAAACATTAATTAGATGTCTCGTAACTGGTATTCACATAAGTTTTTCTTAAAATCCACAATTGTGACTGTGGTGATTTTTTTAATATCCATCTGCAGATGGCATTATTTCAACAAAAAAATTCATTACATTAAAGTGGTTGGGAGATAGCCAATAATAATATAGGAATAAATAGAGCCTAGAAAGAGGCTTCAAAAAATGTACTGATATACATAGCATTCCATTTTAAAAAAAAGGCATTTGGTCCTGCAATTTCGTCTTGGCTCGACCTGTGTGTTCGAAAATAATTTCCAGTTATAGACTTTTTTATCTAGTTTGCTTGCAATTTTTTAAAAAATTTCTAGCTTAACTTCTGAAACATTTAGAGGGTCCTAATTAAAACTAAAATTATCAGTAATCTAACGAAAAACTTAACAAAGTACCTAGTAGTCAAATAATAAGAATGATAATTCTCATAAAAGTCACAAAATAATCCTTGATAATATTAATTCATTTATTTAATAATGTAAACAATATGACAATTGTCAAAACTTGTTAGAAAGGTGTTCCTTTGTAATTTATTGATATTGCAAGTATAACATATTTATTAAATTTTCTTTTGGTTAAAATGTTTGAATTCATAAACTCTGAAATGGCAAACATGCAGTTTGTGTATGAAATGGCTCATGGTAATGCTCGTGCAGCAAGACAAATATATCAAGAAAGATAACCTCAACGTCATGTGTCTATTATTAATATTCACTCCCGAGTTCGTGAGACGGGAGGTCTACTTCTTTTGTAGGAAGACCCAGAACAGTAAAGACCGTTCATATAGAGGAAGAGGTCCTTGGTGAAATTGATTAAAATCCTGAAACTAGTACATTGAGTAGTGGTGAGAGGTATGAAACTTCTCATATGGTCTGAATGCTACTATCCGACCGACATCATAGATGTCTCTGTGGCGGGTAGCGACTTGCGAGGCAAGTACCGAGAGCGGCGACCTCTAGCCCAGGCGGACTAAACTAGTATGAGAAGTTTCACATACCTCTCACCACTACTCAATTGACCTTAGTCAGTATATGACTAGCAGGTTGGCCACTATCATTTGTCTGTTCCATAACCTATGGCATACTGAAGAGAACTAATAAGTTCGAAACCGGTCTATGTCTGGTTAGGAATTGACAAGTGATGTTGGCTACCGATCTATCATGATTTGAAGGTATAATCCAATGCAGGTCGGGGTATTTGCCCGCTGAGTAGTTGTTTCATTCAAATCATATTTAATAAAACTAGTATATGGAAAATTGCGGCTTAATTAAACATTACCCATGTATCAGCATGGAAAACTTTAAGGGAACAGCAAATTTATTCTTATCACATACAACGTGTATAAGCTCTTTTGCCGATGAATTTTCCTAGAGAGTTGCTTTTTGCACTTGGATACAATATAAATTTGTGATAAATCCAAGGTTTTTATCCCACGTATTGTTTACCGATAAAACATGT
Source organism: Rhamnusium bicolor (assembly GCA_029963845.1). Classification (NCBI taxonomy): domain Eukaryota; kingdom Metazoa; phylum Arthropoda; class Insecta; order Coleoptera; family Cerambycidae; genus Rhamnusium; species Rhamnusium bicolor. Next base: position 635,229 of record JANEYF010003363.1, on the reverse strand, counting down.
TTTTCCCATAACGTAATAATAAATTTTCACAACAATCACATGTGGGATGAAGATAACCCACACGTTAAAATTGAAAACAATTTCCAAAAGCAGTTGACAGTAAATGTTTGGATTAGAATAGTTGGGGATTTTCTTATTGGGCCTCATTTTCTACCTCCCACTTTAATGGTAACCAATAGCGACAATTTATAAAATATGTCCTACCCGATATCTTGGAAGATGTCCCAAGAAGGGAAAGAACTCGAATTTGGTTTATGCATGATGGTGTTCACCACACTTCAGCTTAGTTGCACGTGAGTATTTAGATCAAAATTATGCCGATCGATGGATCCATACCACCCAGGTCGCCTGATATTAATCCTATAGATTTCTTTCTTCGGGGGCAGCTAAAATCATTAGTTTGCAGAAATACAGGTCAGAACGAAGAAGATCTAAGACAAGGGTCATGCGAAATTATAAAAAATACTCTTGCCATTCCATGATAAGACCCATAAACTCATGAATTGAAATCGGTGGTGGTCATTTCCAGCAGTCATTCTATGTGGTGTACGTTTGTTGAATTTTTCTTTAGATTAAGATAATTTTAGTTTTATTTAGGCCCGTGCAGACTGTTTCAAAAGTTAATAACGTTATTTCATGGGTACTGTTAAAAGCATTATACATGTGCTGAATTTGAATAAATTGTGCTTAAAACAAAGAATAATTTTATTTGTTTGCCTAATAATACAAAAAACTGTACAAGATAATGAAAACATCAAGAGAGCGATAAGTTTAAGAACCAAGTAATAAATTAGATTTTATTCACAAACTTAGTCAGTGTCGTCGTAAAAACATCAGGGTTTATAGGGGGGATGACCCAAAAAAAATTAGGAGCCTGTAGCCTGTTTCAAAAATTAAAATGTTGTTTCATGGGTATTTTTAAAAGTATTATACGTGCTGAAGGAATTACCCCTGTATAATAATTAATGTTTTTAAATTTGAAATTGATTTAGATTATATTATTCAACAATGATTGGTAAGCTATAGATTCAGTCGCATATAGTTGGCGTCCATGACAGCATGTTTGTGATATTGATCAATCAAATGTAAATGAGGCATGTAATACATTACGGAAATTTTTACAAAACATTTTAACGCTAGCTTCCAATTAAAAGAGTCTGTACAAATAATCAAAACAGAAGAATGCCCACAGCGTTACATGATCCAGAGATAAATCAATGCAAGAATCTACTGGACATATTTAATGTGGCAAGCAGTGTAGATATACAAAGGGCAATATAGAGTTAGCAAAAGGAAATACAAGAGGTGATTTTAAAGCAAATCAGTTTCAATTAAGGTTAGAAAATTCTGATAACAAATCTCTGTGCGTGGAACTTTGTTATTGAAATAAAAGGATAAAGCTAAAAAGAGTTACAAAATTAAAAGGAAATTCTGAAACTATTTATAATGATTTTAATGACTATCAGGCTTATGAAGATGCTATAAAGTATGGGGTTATCATAAAGTAAGGGGTCTATTTTAAATTCTTATATAGTTTTAAGAAATTATGCTAGTAGCAGAAAGTAAACAGAATCTAGTTGCCTCAATAATTGGATGTTAGTGTATCTATGGAAAACAAAAGAATTGTCGTGACAACTATTGATACAAATGTCAAACGAAATAATCGTAATTTAGAGAATTGTTCCGAAAATAAAACTCGCGTAACGTAAATTGTAACAATTTCAATATGGATCTGCAAACAAGAATTGGTTTAGTGCAATGCTATTATGAAGGCGGTAAAAATTACACTACTGGATTACGAAGATTTCGTACGAAAATTGGTTTGAGAGCAGGGCCGTGCAAAATGAAGGCGTATCGTAATTTGATTAGCAAATTTGAAAGAACAAGGTCTGTAAAACACCTTTTGAGGTCAGAAAGACCTAGGATTAGTGATGTACAAGTTGCAGAAGTTCTTCAGGAAAATCAAAACGTAGCCAATACAAATCCGCTAGCAATCAGTAGTGTGAATGCGATATCAAACCGATTACAAATGCCATACACCATGGTTTGGAAAATTTTACGGAAAATCCTAAAAATGTATCCCTATAAACTGCAACTGCTGTTTGAATTAAAGGACGCAGATTTTGCTCTCAGGTACGATTTTTCATTACACGTATTGGCTCAGATGGAAATTGAACCCGAATGGTTATACCGTATTTTATGGACAGATGAGGTCCATTTCTCTCTTAATGGTGGAATTAATACTCAAAACTGTCGAATATGGTCAACAGAAAATCCACATGAAATCGTTCAGCAAGGCCTTCATGACAAAAAAGTCACCGTTTGATGCGGTTTCACAGATAATTTCATCATTGGTCCATACTTTTTCGAGGAAATACAGAATTGGGAGGCCGTAACTGTAACTGTTACTAGTGAAGGATACCTGCAAATGTTAAGGGATTATGCAATTCCAAAGTTGCAAAACGAGCACGAAGGAATTGAAAACATGATTTTTATGCAGGATGGAGCACCTCCGCACATTTACCGACCAGTTAAAGAATTGTTAACTGCGGTTTTTCAAGATCGTGTTATAAGCAGACATTTTGCAAATTCATGGCCACCAAGATCGCCTGATATTAACCCAGCGGATAACTGGCTGTGGGGTTATTTAAAAAATTTGGTGTTTAGATCACGGCGAATAACACTGGAGGAATTAAAGGACAGTATTAGAGAGCAAATTCGTGCAATTCAACCAGACATGTTGAATAGTGCTGTATACAATTTGGAGGAACGGTTGGTAATTTTACAACAACAACAAAATGGAGGTCATATCGAGCATTTGCGGTAACTAGTGTTTGACATAAGAAATCCCATTATGTAAGCAACTAGATTCCGTTTACTTTTTGTTATTAATTTGATTTGTTAAGAATATATAATAAGTTGAAATATATCCCTTACTTTATAATCACTCGTTATATTGATTCCTTAGCCTGTTAATTGTGCCACTGCTCTTCGTTGCATTTAGTTTTAACTTTCGTTCGAGTTTTAGATTATTAAACAAATTCGATGTTTCACAAAAAACAAGCTCTGGACATCTTAGTCGGTTTTTCTCTATTTGACCTAGAAGTGAGAGAAACATCCAAAACTAAGCCATTTGGGACACCCTATACATTTTTGGATAAGAAAAAAAATTAAAATCTGAATTGATTAAAACATCATTAGATAGGTATTTTTTCTTTTTGTTCTGATAACATACTATGTACTACTTTCAGTACCTATATCATTTACAAACCATTCAATGTATAGAATTATAAAATGCGCTCTCATATAAAAACAGCGAGTTAACCATGACTTCAAATACAGCTATCATAATGAAATTATTGTTTGTTGATAGTTTTTAGGTAATTGTTGGCTGATAAAAACACAATTAAAACAACAGTAAACTGTTTCAATAATGAAGTTTACAGGAGTATATTTTTGCTTCCGGAACATTCATTATCTTATAAGCCATTACCATTTTGAATAACATTGGAGTAACACTTAAAATGATAATCTTAGATTTATTCAAATCGTTAACTAAAAGATCTAGATAAATAACCAAGCAAAAGTATATTTATGAAATACAGTCGTTGTTTACTCAAAAAATAAATTCAATTAATAAAGTTTTCTAATCAAAATGCTAATTAGTTTATTAGCTAAATAAATTCCCCAGACAGCATTAAATTTAGTGAATATAATTTCATGTATATGAGAGCTGTGTTCGTTCAAAATTAGCACATCTTCTTGTTGTTTGACTTGTTTGCAGCTAAGAGCATTTTCAAGTTGATTTTGTTTTATACTATTAACAGGCAAACTTGAGCAAGTTAGATTTTAAACATTGCCCTTAAACATTTTGAAGTTAATAACCGTTCTGTACGGAAATATTCACAGAAAGAACAATTACTTTAAACAAACAGAGCTAGCCGTGATAAAACGTATTTAAATACAGGAAATGATATGTAGGGTGTTTGCTAAATTTGTACAAATTTTAAGGAGGGATTTTATATGCTCAAAAGCAATAATAAAGTAATATAACCTTTAAGACGCTTCCTAACGGATATACAAGCTGTCAAAATAAAGAAAATTATTATTTTCTATTGATGGCCCAGCCCAGCCCTGGTGGAAATATTTTCTGCCAATAGTCTAATTTAGTCTTGCAGTGTTCTGAAAAACAATTCCAGAAGTATGAGTAAAAATTCTGAAACATTCTGAAAAAGTATGAAAAGACCTATGTAAAACATACTAAGCAGTTTGAAGACTGCATTTTTACAAGTTTTTAGACTCTTCTAGAATACTTTTTCAGAATTAATCAGATCTTTCATGAAAATTTAGCTAAAGTAAAAGTAAGACTTTTTCAGAGTTAATCAGTAAAATTTAAAACATTTCAGATTTTCGAAAAATTATTTACTGTAGGTTTTATCATATTTATTACTTCTCGTAAGGAATATAAAAACTTGATAGGAGGAGAATTATTAGTAAAAAAAATATTAATGTTTATATTCTATACATTTTTAAATTTTATTTACAGATTTTTTTTGATAATTAATTACATACGGTTAAAATATATGAACTGTTTTTATTAAATAATTACAAGGCGATAATTATTATTATTATAATATATATAATACAAAGTAATTCAGAAACATTTAAGAAATACTTAATAGAATATATAATTGAAATGATTTTAGAAACATTTAAGAAATTTAATATACGAATTATTTTAGAAATGTTTAAGAACACATAAGAATAAATATATAATACAAAATATTTCAGAAATATTTAAGAAATTCAAAATAAAATATATATATATATATATATATATATATATATATATATATATATATATATATATATATATATATATATATATATATATATATATATATATATATAATACAAATTATTCTAAAAATATTTACGAAATACTTTACAATAAATATATAATGCAAATATTTTTAAAACATTTAAGAAATACTTAATAAAATATATAGAATTCAAATTATTTAAAAAATATTTAAGAAATAGTTAAAGAAATATATATTTTATAAATATTTACGAAATACTTACAAATAAATATATAATACAAAATATTTCAAAAACATTTAGGAAATACTTAATAAAATACATATAATTCAAATTATTTCAAAAACATTTAAGGAATACACTTAATAAAATGTTATATAATACAAGTGATTTTAAGAAATATTAACGAAATATTTTTAAGATAAATATAATATAAACTATTTCAAGAATATTTAATTAATACTTATAATAAATATATATAGTACAAAATATTTCAAAAACATTTAAGAAATACACGTAATAAAACATACAATATTAATACACAATTTATTCTAAAACCATAAGTCTATCGCGTCTAGTCAGTCATAATCAGGGGTTCTGATTGGCCATCCTAAATCGAATGATGCATTGTTGCGCATGCCATCACCCCACTTTCAATTCCACTTATACGTTCCACGTATGATGCCAACTTTATCTATGATGACAACAGCTAATGTAGAAGAGGTGCCTTTTGTGTTCGTTTATAAAATAATAGTGTAGTGTTGATTGTTAGGATTATATCGATATAGACAAAAGCACGTATGTCCAATCGAAAATATTGTAAAAAGTACAGATATATCCGGAGCTATGTGAACATTAATAATAATGCATGCCCACTTGTTGTACCAGCAACGGCTTTGGCGGTGCAAGATTTGGAATTTTTGGAAATGAAATGAATGCTGCTACTAATGATAGAAATCAAGTATGCTCTGTGCATCATGGTCCAAACGATCCAACTTTATCTGAAATACTTTGTATTATATATATATTATAATAATAATAATTATCGTCTTGTATTTATTTAATAAAAACAGTTCGTATATTTTAACCGTATATAATTAATTATCAAAAAAAATCTGTAAATAAAATTTAAAAATGTATAGAATATAAACATTAATATTTTTTTACTAATAACCCTCCTCCTATCAAGTTTTTATATTCCTTACGAGAAGTAATAAATATGATAAAACCTACAGTAAATAATTTTTCGAAAATCTGAAATGTTTTAAATTTTACTGATTAACTCTGAAAAAGTCTTACTTTTACTTTAGCTAAATTTTCATGAAAGATCTGATTAATTCTGAAAAAGTATTCTAGAAGAGTCTAAAAACTTGTAAAAATGCAGTCTTTAAACTGCTTAGTAAGTTTTACATAGATCTTTTCATACTTTTTCAGAATGTTTCAGAATTTTTTAGACTTACTCATTCTTCTGGAATTGTTTTTCAGAACACTGCAAGACTAAATTAGACTATTGGCAGAAAATATTTCCACCAGGGAGGCTTCCCAATATCTTGAGCTGCATTTATAAATTAAACAAATAAATTGCGTTAGTAACAAGAAATTGCTAGGGGCTTAGGATATACGGACGCGACAATTTTATGTTCAGAGAGATTTTGTGAGAATTGCCATTCCCTAATTTTGTTATTTTTATTATTACGAAAAAATGGCAACTACAGAAGTTATTACTCTTTATGTAGATTTTGAAAATCATATCAGAAAAACAACGGAAGCTCACACAAAATGTCTACAGTTATTAAGTAAATTTTTTTAAACTGAACACCATGCATATTTTTACATATTTGAATAGAACATTTTTTTCAAAAATATAATGATATAGGGGTTGTATCTATCCACTATACTACCCAGTAAACACAAATACGTTTTTAAAACGTATTCTCAACGTGTCATTGGTTGATAATTCGTGTTACGTTAGAAAATCAACCATTCATTTATTGTTGGAAAAATAACGGTCTGTAGTAACGTTAAAAATACGTGATTTTTTCACGAAAAATGTTGGCCATCCTTTTGGCAGTTTTGACAACATTAAATTAACGTTATTTAAAGCGTTTATAAAACTATTCTCTTAAACGTTCATATTAACTGAATAGTCCATTTAGGTTAAACAGAAACGTTTCTAAAACGTTTTGGAATTACTAGTAAGTAATATATTTTAAAAAATCTGACATTCGTTTCATATATACTAATATTAAACGTTTATAATTTCGTTATCTGAAACGTGTAAAACCGTGACATTTTAAAGTTTTTTGTACGTAAAAAAAACGTGTTTCTAATGGTGTTTGGGCATTATAAACGTCTTTCTAACATATGTGTGTTTACAGGGTACTATACAGGGTGTCTCACCAGGAACTGCATCGATCGATATAGGAAAAAGTACGCTTCAGAAAATTTTGAAAATTTACGGAATTACTAATGGCAGAGTAGTCAATCCAACTAAATTACAAGCATCTGGCACTTCCGGTTATACCGGAAGTCGATTGATTGTTTTAAATGGAATGCCTTATATATTTTACGGTTTTCGAAAAGAGCATCAAAGAGTCAAAAATATGTAGGATACCCTATGTCTATACCCAGCCGTTTCAGAGATATTTGACATTTTAAAAAAATTTTGACAGGTATAATGGTTTACAATAACCTTTATAACTTTCTTCGTGTAAAAGTTACTCATTTGCTTTTTGGCATGCAGAAAGACCATAAAGTGAGCTATGCTCTACAGTTTAAAGAAATTCAGTAATGGTATACCAACTGTTCCATTCTTGATGTTACATTTTGTAAAATTCAAACCGCGAAAACTTGCTTACATCAAATGGAACACACTGTATTTTTTTTAAATCTAGTTATGTATAATTAAATTCATCTTTTTCGGATATAAGCATTGTGGGGTTTTAAGTTACAACTTTTTGAAATATTTGCGATTTTCTTAGAAATTCAAGAATTTTTACTAAAAATTGTATCAAATTAACCATGATTAGAAACAATCAGTAATGTCTGTCATTCTCTTATGTCAAAAAATGCCACCGTGTTTAAATTACACCCACGAAGACTCTTTGAATTTGTTTATTATTTGTGGAGAATGTATTAAAGTAATATCAAGAACTTGTAGTACATTTGCTACAAAAACGGAAACCATCACTAAACACTGTAAAACGCATACTGGATAATTTTGAAAACTGTGATTCTGTCAAGGCAAGAATTCAAAAGCAGAAACCGATTGTTGATGACGAAAACGTAGAAATAGCAATTCTGGGATATTTTCATACATTTCCAATGATGTCATTAAGACAAGCTGCTCTGGAATCGGGACTATGCAAGGATTCAGTTCACAGAATCTCAATTAAATATAAATTTCACCCGTTTTCATTCCAAATGGTTCAATAATTAAAAGAAACAGATTTCCTTAGAATCCACATATGTTCAGGGAACGAAATTTTCAAGAAAGTTGGCAGTTTAATGTTTACAGTGCCATAAGAAACGATAGAGTGATGGTATTAGAATTTTATCAGGAAAATTTAATCAGTAAGTTATAAAGATTTTTCTTCTTCTGCTGATATGTATAGTTAATTTTTTTGTTATTGTTTTTTTTTTTAGGTGAAAGATATCTAAATATTTTACAAAATTTGAATAATAACTATTTAAAAATTTACCTCTCGCCGAACATAGAAACATTTTTTATCAGCACGATGGTGCTCCCCCACATAACGCATATTTGATAAATAATTTTTTACGAGAAACTTGTTACGATCAATGGATCACCAATAATGGACCTTTCCTATGGCCTCCTCGCTTGCCCGATTTATCAATTTTAGATTATTGTATTTGGGGAACTATTAAAAATAAAGTTTATGGGAGCCCATTAACTACTATTGAATATTGTATGCAGAGAATAAGATATGCGTTTCAAAACATCACAGGATTGAATTAAAAGAGTTACCCATGAAGAACTAATCCGAAGGTGCGAAGAATGTGTGGAGGTTCAAGGACGGAATTTTGAACAACTATTAAATTAAAATGGAATTATGTTTTTAGTTGATTTTATCTTAGCTATTTTAGTTTATGCAGTGTCTTCAATCCAATTAATAAGCATGTTACAGTGTAAAATCGCAAATATTTCAAAAAGTTGTGACTTAAACCCCCACAATGTTTATATTAGAAAAAAAAGGAATTTAATTATACATAACTTGATGTAAAAAATACAGTATGTTCCATTTGACTTAAGCAAATATTCGCGATTTGAAATTTACAAGATATAATGTCAAAAATGGAACACTTGGTATACTATTATTGAATTTCTTTAAACTGTATATCGTAGCTCACTTTATGGTCTTTCTGCATGCCAAAAAGCATATGAGTATCTTTTACACGCAGAAAATTATAAAAGTTATTGTAAACCATTACACCTTTCAAATTTTTTTTAAATGTCATCTCTGAAATGGCTAGATTTAGGCATATATTATCCTACATGTTTTGACTCAGAATTTTATGCTCTTTTCGAAAACCCTAAACTATATAGGGTGTTCCATTTATAATAATCAAATTGGTATTGGTAATTCGACTTCCGGTACAACCGAAAGTGCCAGATGCTTGTAATTATTTTAGTTAGATGGGCCACACTGCCGTTAGTAGCTTCCTAAATTTTCAAAATTTTCTGGTGCATACTTTTTCTTATATCGATCGATGCAATTCCTGGTGAGACACCCTGTATATACCCTCTCTGCTATATACTATACTACCATACAATACTATACCTTGTCTACCTATAATTTATTTATTTTTCTCTGGATTCTTTTTAATTGTTAATTGGGCAAGTTTCATATACAGTAAAGTCCGGTTATAACGAACCCGAAAAATGTATAAAAAATGGTTCGTTATTTCCGGAGTTTGTTATAACCATAAAAAAAATGATCTCATGGAAAAAATTTCGTTGCTTCAGAGGCAGTACGTTAAAAGCGATAGTTCGTTAAAAACGGGTTCGCTATAACTGAACTCCACTGTATATTTTTATAAATACTGTATTTTCCTGGAAAGATAATGTAATAAGTACATATTTATGGATAAAATATCTAAACTATTTTCATATTATGAAACGCTTACCCATGTTCAAACAATCTGATATAAAACCTTTTTGTTCTTACAATTAAATGTCAGAGGTAGCTTCATATCATTGTTTCAGGTACTAGAAATAATTCAACTGATTGAAATTATTTATCAATATGGCCACAAGAATACTGACCATAATTATGTAGCTACGGATACGTGTTTTGGAGTTATTGCCCCTCATCGGCGCAGCGTAGCTAAGGAATTGGATCTAGGATGGGATAGATCAGGAACAAGAACTAAAATAAGGCTGGAAAGTACAATACACAGTACTTAATTAGTGCCTTCATGTTCCCATGTACCACAAAACCAGATAGATTTATTGGGGTTCAAAATAAAACAGAAGGTATATTGAAATATCCCAAAAAAAAAAACAATTATGCAGCGACGGACACGTGTATCAGAGTTACTGCAATAACTCTTAAACAAATTTCTCGGCCTAAAAAATATCCACGTGGTTCTTTAAAAATATAATTTCTGATATAAAGCACAAAGCTAAACTATTGAAAGAATATAACCGTACTAAAAAAAACAATTTCAAATTTCTTCGCTCAAAAATTAAGAAAGATGTTAATATGGCATATGAAAGTTTTTTAAATAACAATCAAAACAATATTCGTTGCGATCCTCAAAAGTTTTGGTCATATGTTAATGGTAAAAGGTGTGTTAATTCGTTACCGGACAGAATCAGGTTCGATAATACTGATTTCAGCCAACCTGCAGACATTGCAAATTACGTCCTTCTTTAAATCTAGCTTTTCTTCAAATATATTAGTGGTTCCTGATGAGTACGGTAATGTTACAAATAATACCTTCTCCCTTGGAAATTTTTCCGAAAATGAAGTATTTGATATTTTAAAACTAATCAAACCTAACTGTCTAAACTTTTCTCATCATACTTGCAGTGCAGGCGCCAATACGTGGAATACCGTGGTTTCAAGTCTGGCGAACTCATTGCTTCATCTGGTGTACCACAGGGTTCCATACTTGGGCCTCTTCTTCTCGTTATTTTTATCAATGACGTTGTAGATATGATTGACGTCAATTGTCTTCTGTATGCAGATGGTTTGAAAATTTATTGTGATATTAATTCTATCTGCGATTCCCTTCAATTGCAAATAAATTTGAATAAAATTAATGACTGGTGTGTAAAAAATAACTTTGCACTGAATGTGCAAAAGTGTAACGTTCTGTCTTTCACGAAAAAAACTGAACCGTATATTTACAATTAATTATACACTTAATAATATGTCTGTAAATAGAGTAACTGAATTTAAAGACTTAGGAGTTATTATTGATTCAAAGCTGAGCTTTAATCTTCATATTAATGCTCTTGTACTTTCTAGTTACAAAAACCTTGGTTTCGTTATAAGGCATTCACGAGGGTTTAATGACACTGACGATTTATTTTTACTATTTAATTCTTTTGTTCTGTCTAAGATAGAATATGCTAGTATAACTTGGAATCCTGGGTATCAACCATATAGTAATAATTTAGAAAGTATTCAACGCAAATTTTTAAAGTACGTATCCTTTAAGATTGATGGCATTTACCCAGTTATTGGAGCGCCACATGAACAACTATTAACCAGGCATAATATGTTGAGTCTAAAAGATAGAAGGAAATGCATTCCCTTATATTCTTACGTAATATTATTCATAATAAGATTGAGTGCCCTTCTATTTTAAGTCAACTTAATTTTAATATTACTTCAATCGCAACTAGGCACACTGTCACTTTGTATTTACCAACCCCAAGGACCAATTTACTTAAATTTTCACCTTTATTTGGTTTATGCAACAATTATCATTCAGTTCAAGATAATTTGTATATTTTTACTGTAGCATTAACTCGATCAGAAAGTTATTTGTAAAAAGTAATGTAAGTGCTGTTTAATGTATTTCTTTTTTTGCTGCTACAAATGCATTGTAATAATTGTCAATTTTCAATTGCCAATTTTTTTTTTTTGTAATTAATATTCTTATTTTTATTTTTTTTTGTAATTGTTATTATTACCTTTATTTTCATTTTTTTGTTAATTATGCTATATTCCCATCCTATAATTAGTTTGCAAATACTGTTGGATGGTGTATCTGAAATAAATAAATAAATAAACTCCGAAACACGTGTCTGTAGCTTCATAATTGCTTTTATTTATTTATTTATTTATTTTTTGGGGAATACGGCACTAAACCTTCTTTGTTTTAGTTTAAACCCCAATAAATCTATCTTGTTACTGACCATAATCTCAAATTTTTGTTTGAAGTAAATTATTGAGATTTCAAAGTTAATTTATTTTTTCCGATTTTTGGAAAATTGTTTAGATCTAGCTATGATATGCACGTTGATATGAGTTATGGAATGACATGAAAATCGTTATTTAAGTAAAATGTGGAAGTGCCAAAATTGTGTCATCAATGTCAGTTTGTTGATATTAATATTTCCCAACAATGTGTCGCCTGTCAAACTGCGTATACATAATATATTTAATGTTACTGCTGGAATATAATTCAAATGGAATGATATACAATACCTTAAAATTATGTTTTATTTCATGTAATCAGGGATGAAAATAATCTTCTACGAACGACGTTTAAATAGCACAAGCAAAGAATATGTTTGTACTCTTAAGCACAAGGGGATGACGTGATCCTCCCCCGCTTCATTTTCAATTTCAAGAGGTGTAGTTCATTTTCGTCCCTCAGTATTTATAAATAGGATACTCACCCTAGGCAACTTAATAATACGTGTCGGATAGTTTTTGATTTTGGTTTAGCAATGACGTCAGGGGCGGGCCTGCTACGTCACCGTCTATCGATCTGCTACACCAGCGAGAATGAAACCCTTTGAACTAACTAGAAACACAGATGCATTATACTGCCCACACCACAAATTACTGTTCTGAAATATATTCGATACTCTCAGAAAGCTGCTCTTTTTTTTGTCATAAACATTTTAGAGAGCCGAAATAGAATTAATATTATTTCACTAGTGATTGAGTCGCTAATCATCATTATCTTGCTTATTTGAAGTGATACGAAAAAACTAAAATTACCCCAATGGAGTACTTAAAAGGAATTAAGTTATTTCAACGGGAAAACAATTTAACAACAAACTAAAACGATGGCGATCAAAGCATACAGGGTTAGTCAAATTCGAGCCTCATCTTTAGGATCCCGTAAACCGGAAGAGATACAAACAAGATTAAATTATGACAGAGTTGCGTAATTTTAGGCTGAGTAATATGACGAAAAAAAAAGTTATGTTGTTTCGTTTTCGAGATTTCTGGAAAAAACTGAGTTTTGGTTTTTCTTTGATAACTCGGTTATGCAGAGACGAATGGAAAAAGTAAAGGCACTTTTCCACGGCACATTTTTCTCTATTATCCATAGGTGATCATCAATTTTCTGTAGGACGTTTCGTTGCTTCAAAACCATCACCAACTTAATTTTTTAAATTACAGATCTGGATATTTATTTTTCTTATTTAACAACTTCTTATCTTGTGTGGCTACGATAACTCAAAAAAATACTAATGGGAGACTTCCCAAATTTGGCAATTAAGATTTTCAACAACATTTTTGGTGACACATTAAATATGGAGAATGTGGTACCACCAGAAGAAACATAATGAATGAAAGAAGAAAAAAAGTACAATTTCGGGAAAAAAACATTTTATTGCCATTCTGGACGAATCCCGACGAATTATAATGAAAAAACATAATTTTATGAAAAAAAAATCTATCTGTAGTATCGCAATAGCAGCCGCAGTTTTTAAGATAAAGCTTTTAAATTTGGTACACGTGTTCTAAAGGCCAGACAATGATAAATTCGGTGATGAGCAAATTTCGCTAACTGAAGGGAAGTCCACGGGACCCAAACTTTTTTATATTTGTCTACAAAAATATATATTCTTGATGAAAGATTATAAATCATATCTACTATATCAAGCCAATAAAATATATTTTCCAAGTACTTAAATGAAGCTGATGTAAACTGAAATTTTTTACACATTTGTCCACATAAAATGAGGTTAGGATAGATTTGGCAGTTTGACATTTGAAATGTCTAATTTAGTTACAAAAATATCAATGTCAATAAGAAGAAATTATTAAAATATATGACATGAATTATTATTGACAGTATCGAACGATGCTGATAATTAATTATTTAAAAATTTTAATGAAAATTTTAAGGTACGCGATTAAAATTTAATTGAGGTAAGTGAAGAATTGAATAGAATAATTTTTTTAAATCAGGACGATATATAATGGTATAAGAAAGTATGTGCTGGCCACATCAGATGTTTTTATGAAATGTGTGTACCTATTTAGCAATGATCATTCACAAAAATATAAAAAATTAAAATTGTTAAAATCATTTTTCGGAAGAGTTTTCCAATGGATGTCTTCTCTTAAGGATCTATTTCTTGTTACTAAGTTATGACATTGATACGCTTTGATTTTATGTTTAAAGAAAATATGGAAACAGTAGAAAACTAAGGGTGAACATCCCGAATACGTTTGCATCGTTAATCGTGCAGCTAGTAATATTAATCGGCACATTAACTTATAGACCAGTCAAATTAAAGGTTTTTCAAAACGGTAATTTCCAACCATTCCCGACCAATACCATTCGATTCAGTATGTTTTTTGAATTCTCATGGTCAATTTTGCCGTACGTTATATGAGCAAGAATTTAATTTATAAACAATTAAAATTGTGAAAATGATGAAAATCGATGTTTCTGAATATTCAACTTCAAACGCTGCGAAAACGGCAACAGATAGAGAAAAATTGCTCAGAACATTTTTTATAGAGCGTTAAATTCCCTTCAAAAAAGTCCGCGACGGCATATCTCTACGATGAATAGTTAAGGCGTTACAATGAGTTAAATATTTATTATTTTTCTGCTGTATATCAGTCTGCTGTACAAGTAACGCGCATGCGCGATCAACAGACTCATACGCCGCGTAATGGCCGCCTGCGCAGAACATTTTAAAGTAGACTTGCTGTAAATCTTTCATAATTTTCTTATTTTTACAACGTTAGCAAATGTATTTATCAATTCTTTGGTCTAGATATAATTATTATATACTTTTATGCATACTCAAAGACCTGGAAAATTATTATTAAGTTATAATACCAAGTACTATAGTGCCCTGTGCCCGAGGGTATCTACATATACGCTCCTAGCATTCTTGAGAAGCAGGTGTTCCAAACTAGACTACTATACAACTGACCAGTACGCAGTAGAAAAATAATAAACATTTAACTCATTGTAACGCTTTAACTATTCATCGTAGAGATATGCCGTTGTAGACTTTTTTGAAGGGAATTTAACGCTCTATAAAAAATGTTCTGAGCAATTTTTCTCTATCTGTTGCCGCTTTCGCAGCGTTTGAAGTTGAATATTTAGAAACATCGATTTTCATCATTTTCACAACTTTAATTGTTTATAAATTAAATTCTTGCTCATATAAAGCAAAATTGACCATGAGATTTCAAAAAAAAAACTGAATCGAATGGTATTGGTCGGGAATGGTTGGAAATTATCGTGAAAATGGGCCTGATTTTTGCTTAATTTGATTGGTCTATTATGCATCTAAGCTGAAGTTAACATTTTTGAACATTTGTTATAATTATTTTCTTAATTATTAATTTTAATTTTTTATGTATTTGTGAATTAACATATTTCATTAAAAAATCAAGTTTTAGTCTTCATTTAGTACTAGCAATTTAACAGCAAGGCAAACAAAATTTAGGCCATCACTAAAGATTCACGAAAGATTGTAAACATTTTATTAAAAATAAGTGTCAGGTACATATTTTGAAAATTAAAAAAAATGGATTTAGAAGACAAAATGTAAGAAAATAAAAAATTTTGTATGTCATTGTGTTTTGGACGTGAGAAGTTGTTAAATAAGAAAAATAAATATCCAGGTCCGTATTTAAAAAAAATTAAGTTGGTGATGGTTGGTGACCAACGAAACGTCATACAGAAAATTGGTGATCACCTACGGATAGAGGAGAAGAATGTGCTCTGGAGAAGTGGCTTTACTTTTCCATTAGTCTCTTTATAACCGAATTAACAAAGAAAAACACAAACTCAAATTTTCTGTTTTTTTTTTGCAGAAATCACCAAGAAACGTTGCATTTCTTCCTTTATTTTCTGGTTAAGTTTTTCTAAATTATTATTCATTTCCTTGTATACTACACTTTTACATAAATAATGATAACTAGATTATGAATAATGTAATGAATAGCAATATCTTCTACGTGTTGAGAAAAAAGGAGGTCATTTTGAACAGTATTAATTTGGCTTGCTTTGTTAATTGCTTGTTTTAATGTTTTGTAAATGTAGAAAATAAAATAAAATATTTCATTCAACTTTTAACATTTAATATGCAAAAATATCGAGTAGAGTTAGATCTGGGCTACGAGGTGGCCAATTAATAATACTTCACTTCCTATCCATTCTGGGTATCTTCTATTTAACAAGTAAAGTGGAATATCATGAGGAGTTGGTCTCATCGTGTTGCCAGATAAATCAAATTGTAATTTTAATAGACATGCAAAATGATACGATTTTGCAAGACGAGATATATAAATGATTGACTTGATTAGATCTGATTAGAAATTTTTTGCAAAGGGGACATAGAATATACCACAGGTGTTTTCCGGTTGCCTAATAAAATTAATATAATACAAATATAAAAATTTTCGTGTTTTAAGGAACAACCTTCTAATGTGATTTATTCAGCTTTGCTTGAACCTAACTAGAGTTATCCCAGTTTGCATATTGATTTAACGTATTTTGCTTAACTGAAATATTTTACATGCCTTATTGTTGGACGCTCTTTCATCAAAATGGGTATTTCAAATTTAGGTCAACAGCAGTAATTTTTCAAGTTTATCTGAAAAATAGTAAAAAATGGATTTATCCAATTGATATATTATTTATTTGGAGTTCTGTCAACAGCCATCGTTCACACTGTATATTGCTTTAACAAAAGTAGAAGATATTTTAAGTGAATGTGATATGAAGTAACTAGAAAAAGAGTAAGACATGTTTAACCTAAAACTGTCTCCCAAAAAATACAGGTATATGTATTATTAAACCACATTATATAGTATAAATAGATAATAGATCCTAGATAATATAAACGGTATAACGATGACTAATAATTACTTTAATATTTGAGATATTTTATCAGGATATTTACGGAGTGAGATAAAGGAGCGAGAAAAATTTCTATGATAAAAACATTACCAACATTATTAACTTACATAGATATTGATGTAAAGCTATTTCCAGGACACTTTGCTTTGGGTAACTATGAGGTGCTATTTAATACAAAATTGTTAATGGGCACATACAATTACCTTCCGCTGGTAGCATATGCTAAGAGAAAGGGCATAATGATGCGTTTTGAATTTCAAATATCCTGTCGAATATATTTATATTCTAGGTAATACTGTGATCCACTTTCTGCAGTATTCAGTTTGCCATTTTCTTTCGAGCACGGAGCTACTCTTCAACAAAGTGCTGCTACACACTGACACGATTTGATATATTTTATGAATATTATTTAGAAAACCACAAGGGCATCTGTAATAGATATAATAACTTTTGAAACTTAAGTAAGTAGGCCAAAGCGTGGGGGTTTGAAATAGGAAAATAACTCAGAAAATGATCTTAGAAACCTGAAATTTTTTAAAATTTGATCTACTTCCCTTCGTGCAAGGTGCGAGTTAAACGCGATATTGGCATTAAATTAAAGTAGCAGAAGAAATAATAATTTTTTTAACGATACGGAGGGAAGTTGATTCTGGTTTCCAATGGAAATAAATGCGGACCACTTTCTCTCTAATGGATGAAAATCCAAACTGTTGCAATTACGAGAAAGCTTAGACACTGACTAATATAACTGCAGTTTGTTTAGGTGACATGTTTAATATATAGTATATCAATAAAGTGATTCTCCTTTGTCATTGAGATAATAATGAGATGAATAATCCGGGAAAAGGATGTTGAAGTTCAGCGCATAGTTGGTCATGGTAGGCATAGTATCTGAAGGCATTTCCAGTGTGCTATGACCTTCTATGTCATCCAACAGCCTGTTTCACTCCATGATACTAGTCTGCAGCATATTAATAGCCACTTGTTGTAGTCTATACGTTGCCCACCTGGCCTCTCTCCAAATATATATGAAGAGGGGGTAAATCCAGAAAGATTTCCATTGCCAATGGCCCCCGTTATGGTCAAGCATACTAATCTCTGCAAACCAGAGAGTTTAGCTGTGGGCGTCCATTGTAATCTTTTTGGCTACCAAACGATGATCCGTATGTTATGATCGTGACAAAGATCCGGTAAATTTGTTGGGGACCCATTCCCCAGGATTAACCACAAATAAGACAATATAATATGTTCGTAAGGGTAGTTTTACTTTGTGAAATACCTTTTCCAGATGGAAGTTCCAATTAAGTGATTTATTTAGAGTGATATCTAGATACTTCATCTCCGCAAATGGAATAGTTTCACCCATTGAGGAAGGTGGTCTTAAGTCCTCCAGTTCCCTTTTCCGGGTGAATAGTACTATTACTGTTTTTGAGGGTTCACAGACATCTGCGCTCTATCACGCCAGTTGCCCACTATATTCGGTGTCGCTTGTAGAGTATTAGATACTACTCCTTCAGGTTTCCCTCTAACTAGTATGACTAGATCCTCTGCATATGCTAAAACCTCAACATACTACAGTGTGAGATTAACCAACAAAAAGTGACCATAGGAGAGGGAAAGAACTCCATGCATCCTCTTGTGGTTCTAAAGCTAACTGCTTCTCCCTGCAGAGACGTTGTTATGGTGTTGTTTGATAGCATTGCATGAATTTAGTCACCTATGGTTGGCTCAATTTCTCTGGCAGCCGCTGTTGCATATAAGGTGTCATGCAATGCATTGCTAAATGTTCCCTCAATACTATTAGATCATTTACAAATATATTGAATAGCAGACAAAATAGAACCCTGAGGAACTCCCTATGTTTTGTCACAAGCAGAACTGGTTACTTCATAATTTTCCAAATTGCGTTGTTATTCAGGTATGAAGAAAGCCGATTTAAGGGGACTCCTCCAACTCCATACCTATCTAGTTTATCCAGCAATACTGTATGATCAACAATATAACAAGCACAAGAGAAATCAATAAATAATCCCAAGGCATATTGCTTGTCATTAAGGGCATTATTAATGATCAGTTGATTAAATTCACACAGTGTTCACTGCTATTAAAATGTATTAATCTCGGTTGTAATCGTGTTTCCAGTCTATATTCTGTAATATGCGATCACCAATTGACACTGCTATTGAAATTTTGTAGTACATTTTACGCTTTACTTGAATACCCTATATATTACAGGTAATTCTCAATCTACAGTACATATTAAACGTAATTGTCATTGTCTTTTAGGATCATCATCGCTGCTATTTGAGATGATAATGCTGATATGTCAAATAAGATCAAATTTACCTCGATATTAAGCAGTTATAGTTGTAATAAAACGCATACTTAACGATAGCAGTTTTGGAATAGTTCTTTATACAATAAATAGTTTCAGACGCAGACCAACGCATTTTTCACTGTTAACTTTCGTTTATATTAGTACACATGATATAAGAAACAGGATATCGAAATATAAATTTAAATTGCTTGTCCATACCGAAAGAATATTAACTTAACGGCAAATGTAACAAAGGCGTCTGGGTATCTATTTTCTTTGCCAATATTGATAAAGGAAATAGATAAATAGTATTATTTTTTTAAAATTATTAGCATCATAAGATTACACAGCCCCACAAAAAAAAAATTTTTCTGACCTAGCAATGAGACGAGTATATCCTTATGTATTTTTGATCGCTGATTCCGAATCCGGGGTCAAAAAAGTCGTACACCCCCAAAAAAAAATTTTAGAGCCAAAAAACACCCCCTGAATCGTTCTGTTTAATATTTTCGGGTAAAATTGAATGTGTTACGATAAAAATAAAGGTGAATTGCAGCGTTCACCCTATCGGTATAAAACGCACCCCCATAGAGGGTGAGAACTACCCTCATCTGCCATCAAACCAATTGATAACGACAATGACTGAACAACATCTAAAAATGTTTAAGTTTCGTTAGGTTTGCAATAAACAGACGTAGAATTCACGTAATACCCCAAAACTACCCCTATAGCGTTATGAAAAACAACCCTTAACTTCAATTACAGAAAAAAAGAAAGGAAAAAACATAAAATTTGATAACGATTTCATTATATGGATGTTCTTATTTGCAGAGATCCTTATGGCTAGGATATTAGCAGTCATTTGTCACCAATCTTAACACCATTTGGTTATAAAACGCATCCTTGAAGGGAGTGAGAAGTACTCTTACGTTAGTAGCTTTTAATTCTTCTTTTTTTAATCTTTTTTTTATGGTATCTTTTAACTTTATTTTCAAACGATCTTCTTACTGACTGTCATTTGTGTTGTTCTTTCGTGTCTCTTTTCAGAGACCAACAGTAGTCTGCTATTATGTGAAGTTAAGGGTTGTTTTTCATAACGCTATAGGGGTAGTTTTGCGGTATTACGTGAATTCTACGTCAGTTTATTGTAAACCTAACGAAACTTAAACATTTTTAAATGTTTTTCAGTCATTGTCGTTTGGTGGCAGATAAGGGTGGTTCTCACCGTCTATGGGGGTGCGTTTCATACCGATAGGGTGAACGCTGTAATTTACCTTTATTTTTATCGTAATACATTCAATTTTTCCCGAAAATATTAAACAAAACGATTGATTAAAATGATAACATCATTTTCAGAGCGTTGTCTCATATATACCCTATTCAGGGAGTGTTTTTTGGCTCTAAATTTTTTTTTTTGGGGTGTACGACTTTTTTTGACCCCGGATTCGGATTCAGCGATCAAGAATACATAAGGATATACTCGTCTCGTTACTAGGTCAGAATTTTTTTTTTTTGGGGCTGTGTTATTTTAAAAATTATATAAAAGATAATTTTATAACAAAGAAACCTAATATCATCAGTATTTGCCAGGCGTGAAGTCATCAATTCACTTGATAAAATGCCTTATTTCGTAATATGATCTTAAACATTAACATTCTACTTTAGGCAAACTTTTGATTGGCAATAGAGAACTTTAGAAATAGGGGAAGACTACTTGGCATAATATTAATAAATCAATAAACTACAAAAGTAAAGTGTCAAATTTTATGAACAGAAGTACGTCATTGCAGAAAAAAGAATTTAAGTCTTAAAATCCAAAAATTCTACAGACTATTTCCCTCACATTATAAGAACCAATGAAATAGCAAGATTTTAAAAATTTGGACCAATAAGAACAAAGTTTCAGCGAAAATTGCATTCCAAGTGAAAATTTTACATAAAATTACAGCGAAAATTGCACTGATCTTGACAGCTTAAAACATCAGTTGAATCAATATAAAAATCGAGGATTTTTTCTTTCTTTTTTATTTTTCTGTGAAGATAGTAGGTTATAGAAGCAAGAGGAACATAATTAATTGCCTAATTTTTAAATATTTTGGGGTTTTCTATAAAAAATAATAATTTTAAAATTCGATTTTTGAATAAATCCGCTTAAAAATTGTGACACGGGAATAAAAGTATACCCAGCCGTGATTTTTTTTCGTTGCCAAGGATTTGTAATAAATAAACATATTATTGGTGTGAGGCCATTTTGTGTGGTACAATGAATTGTTTCGGTGTGTTCTCTTTGGAAAATATTACACAAAGTATCGATAAAAATACGACCGAGAATGAAAACAATTTTCCATATTTTGCAAGGAAAGAGAGTACCAATTTGAGAGAACTATATCAGATGCAGATTTGGCTAAGATACTTAAGGATTAGGCGTATAACATGCTTAAAATGAATGGAGAAGATTATAAGGAAATGACTATCAAAACAATCTGGAACACTACAGCCAAGATGCTCATGGACAAATTTTTCAATGAGTATGGAACAGTAGCGGCTGGTGAATTTAGGTTATGCAATATCTCAGTATTGGAGCATGGAACCCAAGCAATATTTTAAGGCATGACTATCAGTACTGATTGAAGAAGTTTTGCAGAAAAAAAATTTAAAAAATTTGAGAAAAAAAGTTACAAAAATGCCCAGCCTCCCCAGATTCCTTCTAGACCATTAGTAAAATCTTTGCAAACTATTATTTTCGTAATTAGAAGGAAAATTTATCACTCCGTTTTTTTTTTTGGTTTTCGAAAATTTTGATTTTTTTGTAAAGTTAGGACACTTTGAAATTTAAGTTCTTCATCGTGTAAATTTGAAAATGTCATAACTTTACAAAAAATCAAAACTTTCAAAAACCAAAAAAAAATGATGTGATAAATTTTCCTTCTGATTACGAAAGAAAAATAGTTTGCAAAGATTTTACTAATGGTGTATAAGAAATCTGGGGGGCTGCGCATTTTTGTAACTTTTTGTAATTTTTTTCAATTGTTTTTCTGCAAAACACCTTCAATTAGTACTGATAGTCGTGTCTTCAAATATTGTTTGGGTTCCATGCTCCAATGCTTAGATATGATACAACCTAAATCCACCAGCCGCCACTGGTATAGAAGAAAAAATAACCCATTTGATGCAATAGAATACAAGGAAGCAAGAGGAGCCCGAGATTCGAAAAGAAAAGAATTACAGGCAGTTCCATCGAAGCGCAAAGTAAGTTCAACATCATTATGCTACAATAAATTCAAAAACCTTGTTGACTTTTGCAACGAAAACACTCCTGAAGGACTGCAGAAAAAGTGTTTTATGTATTTTCTTACGAGTTAGCCTAGAGAAGAGGAGACGCCCTAAATTGTTTAGTATCTTATTTTGATGAAGTATACAATTTAAGGAACAAAACCGGAAGGATTCGCTACAATCCGATCTTTGGTTAATTGTAAATAGAATCTATAAGATTGTACAAAAAGTTCAGAGAAAAACGAGGAAATGTGAAAAGAAATCGTCTTTTCATGACGGCAAACCCCCATTGGAAATTTAGTGGCAAGTGGTATAAAGACAAATAGATTATATTTTAATAACCTTTAAAATAAATTTTTAAAATTTACAAATTTATAGGATTAGAAATTTTCGTTAATATAATTAACATAATTAATTTTTGAAATTATATTTTTTTATTTTAAATATATTTTAAAATAAAAATTTTAATATAAAAAATATTATAAAATGTTTTCTTCTCATCACCACTCATATCTTCTCATCACTACTCATCCCTAATCAACCCTACTCATCACTACTTATCACTTCGCATCACTACCCATCACAACTCATCCCTTCTCATTATTTCGCATCACTTCTCATCACCACCCATCACTAGTCACCACTCCTCATCACTTATCATCACTACTCATAGCTACTCATTGCTACTCATTGCTACTCATCGCTACTCTACCCTACTCTGTTCTACTCCACTCTACTCTGATTAGAATTTGATTAAAATCTTATTAGAATCTGCTTAAAATCTTATTAGTATTTGATTGGAATCTGATTAAAATCTTATTAAAATCTGATTAAAGTATTATTATAATTAATAAAATCTTATTATAATCTGATAGTAATCTTATTAGAATCTGACTGACATCTTTTTAGAATCTTATAGTAATCTTCTTAGAATCTGATTAAAATCTCATTAGAACCTTAGTAAAATCTTATTAGAATCTGATTAAAATCTTATTATAATCTAATTAAAATTTGATAAAAAGAGCTAATAGAATATTTTCTTATTGTTAAATAAATTTATAAATATTTTATTAGGAATGAAAGGTTAATCGTTTTTAAATATATTTTTCTAAAAAAAACTAGTTCTTTTAGAAAAAAAAAATTTAAAAAAATTTATTAAAAAAAAATAATAATATTAGCATTTTAAGGGATAACCTTTAAAATAAATTTTTAAAATTTACATATTTATAGGATTTTCAAATTGTGATAATTATAAAATTATTAAAAAATTTTGATTTTAAATACATTTTAAAAATAAAAATTTTAATATAAAAAAATATTTTAAAATGATCACTTGTCATCACCACTAATTTCTTCTCATCACTTCCCAAAAACTCCTCATTACTACTCATCACTTCTCAATGCTACTCATCACTACGCATCACTTCGTATCATTACCCATCACTACTCATCACTTCTCATCAATTCTCGTCTCTACTCATCGCTACTCATCACTATTCATCACGCTGCATCACATCTCCACACTGCCCATCACTACTCATCACTCCTCATTACTTCTCATCACTACTCAACTCTACCACACTCTATTATATTCTACTTCAACACAACAACACAAAACATTAACACTAACACAAACACAAACTCAAGCACAAGCACAAGCACAAACCCAAATACAAACACAAACATCTACAAACACAAACACAATCACTAGAGTCTAGAGTCTAGTCTAGAGTCTAGAGGCAAGGGTCTAGAATCAAGAGTCTAGACTCTAGACTCTAGACTCTAGAGTCTAGACTCTAGAGTCTAGACTCTAGAGTCTAGACTCCAGACTGTAGATTCCAGACTCCAGACTGTAGATTCCAGACTGTAGACTCCAGACTGTAGACTCCAGACTATAGACGACAGACTCCTGAATTTAGACTCTACTCTCTAGACTCCAGACTCCAGAGTTCCGAGTACAGACTCTAGACTCCAGACTCCGGACTACAGAGTACAGACGCCATACTCCAGACTGAAGACTCCAGACCCCAGCCTTCAGACTCCAGAACCTAGAGTCCAGGCTCCAGACTCTAGACTCTATACTCTAGACTGCAGACCCCCAGACTCCAGACCCCAGATCCTAAGACTCCAGACTCTAGTCTCCAGACTGTAGATTCCAAACTCTAGACTCTATATTCAAGACTCCAGGCTCCAGACTCTAAACTCTAAATACTGGTCTCCGGACTGTAGACTCCAGACTGTAGACTCCAGACTATAGAATCCAGACTCTAGACTAGACTCTAGATTCCAGACTCCAGACTCTAGACACCATACTATAGATTCCAGACTCTAGACTCAAGATTCCATACTCCAGACGCCAGACTCTAGACGCTACTCTCAGGACTGTAGACTCCAGACTATAGATCCCAGACTCTAGATTCCAAACTCCAGCCTCTAGGCTCCAGACTGTAGACTCCAGATTATAGATTCCAGACTCCAGACTCTAGTCTCCAGACTGTAGATTCCAGACTATAGATTCCAGACTATAGATTCCAGACTCTAGACTCTAGATTCCAGACTCCAGACTCCAAACGTCAGACTAGACTCTAGTCTCCAGGCTGTTGACTTCAGACTATAGATTCCAGACTCTAGACTGTAGACTCCACACTATAGATTCCAGTCTCTAGACACCAGACTATAGATTCCAGACTCTAGACTCTAGACTCTAGATTCCAGACTCCAGACTCCAAACTTCAGACTCTAGATTCCAGACTCCAAACTCCAAACTTCAGACTCTAGACTCTAGACTCTAGTCTCCAGACTGTAGACTTCAGACTATAGATTCCAGATTCCATTCTCCAGACAACAGACGCCAGACCCTACACGCCAGGATCCAGACACCAGACTCTAGGCTCTAGACTCTAGACTCTAGTCCCTAGACACTAGACTTAGTTTAACTTAACTTAGTTCGACTCAACTCAGTTCAACTCAACCCAGTTCAACTCAACTTAGTTCAACTCAACTCAGCGCTACTCCACACTATTCTACCCTACTCTACCCTACTCTGCTCTACTCTACTCTCCTCTACCTTACTCTACCCTACTCTACTCTACTCTACTCTACTCTGCCCTACTCTAATCTACTCTACTCTACTCTACTCTACTCTACTCGACACTACTCTACTCTATTTATCTATACTCTACTCTACCTTACTCTACTCTAGACTCTAGAGTTTAGAGTCTACAGTCTACAGTCTAGAGTCTACGGTCTACGGTCTTGGATCTAGGGTCTGGAATCTGGAGTCTAGAGTCTAGTGTCTGGTGCCTGTAGTCTGGAGTCTAGAGTCTAGTGTCTGGAGTGTGTAGTCTGGAGTCTGGAATCTGGAGTCTAGAGTCTAGAGTGTAGGGTATAGGGTGTAGAGTCTGGAGTCCGGTGTATGTAGTCTGGAGTCTAGAATCTAGAGTCTAGAGTCAGGAGTTTATAGTCTGGAATCTAGAGTCTAGAGTCTGGAATCTACAGTCTGCAGACTAGATGCTAGAGTCTGGGGGGTCTGGAGTCTAGAGTCAAGAGTCTAGAGTCTGGAGTCTATAGTCTGGGGCTGGAATCTAGAGTCTGGAGTCTAGAGTCTGAAATCGATAGTCTTGAGTCAACAGTCTGGAGACTATAGTCTGGAGTCTATAGTCTGGAGACTAGAGTCTAGAGTCTGAAATCTATTGTCTGGAGTCTACAGTCTGGAGACTAGAGTCTAGAGTCCGGAGTCTACAGTCTGGAGACTAGAGTCTAGATTCTGGAGTCTAGAGTCTAGAGTCTAGAGTCTACAGTCTGGAGACTAGTCAAGAGTCTGGAGTCTGGGGTCTGGAGTCTAGAGTCTGGAATCTAGAGTCTAGCGTCTAGAGTCTAGTCTAGAATCTAGAGTCTAGAATTTGGAGTCTGGAGTCTGGAATCTAGAGCGGCGACCTCTAGCCCAGGTGAACTAAACTACTGTTATTAAATATGATTTGAACGAAGCAACTACTCAGCGGGCATTTGTCTGTTCCATAACCTATGGCATACTGAGGTGAACTAATAAGTTCGAAACCGGTCTATGTCTGGTTAGGAATTGACAAATGATATTGGTTGCCGATCTATCATGATTTGAAAGTATAATTCAATGCAGGTCGGGGTATTTGCCCGCTGAGTAGTTGTTTCGTTCAAATCATATTTAATAATATTGATTTTGAAGAAAAATTAAAACTGTCTGTTTTTAAAGTTTTTATTATAAAATTATACCTACCTTGGTCTGGAGTCTACAGTCTGGAGACTAGAGTCTAGAGTCCGGCGTCTACAGTCTGGAGACTAGAGTCTAGAGTCTGGAGTCTAAAGTCTACAGTCTACAGTCTGGAGACTAGTCAAGAGTCTGGAGTCTGGGGTCTGGGATCTGGGGTCTGGAGTCTAGAGTCTGGAGTCTAGAGTCTAGCGTCTAGAGTCTAGTCTAGAATCTAGAGTCTAGAATTTGGAGTCTGGAGTCTGGAATCTAGAGCGGCGACCTCTAGCCCAGGTGAACTAAACTACTGTTATTAAATATGATTTGAACGAAGCAACTACTCAGCGGGCATTTGTCTGTTCCATAACCTATGGCATACTGAGGTGAACTAATAAGTTCGAAACCGGTCTATGTCTGGTTAGGAATTGACAAATGATATTGGTTGCCGATCTATCATGATTTGAAAGTATAATTCAATGCAGGTCGGGGTATTTGCCCGCTGAGTAGTTGTTTCGTTCAAATCATATTTAATAATATTGATTTTGAAGAAAAATTAAAACTGTCTGTTTCTAAAGTTTTTATTATAAAATTATACCTACCTTGGTCTGGAGTCTACAGTCTGGAGACTAGAGTCTAGAGTCCGGCGTCTACAGTCTGGAGACTAGAGTCTAGAGTCTGGAGTCTAGAGTCTAGCGTCTAGAGTCTAGTCTAGAATCTAGAGTCTAGAATTTGGAGTCTGTAGTCTGGAATCTAGAGCGGCGACCTCTAGCCCAGGTGAACTAAACTACTGTTATTAAATATGATTTGAACGAAGCAACTACTCAGCGGGCATTTTTCTGTTCCATAACCTATGGCATACTGAGGAGAACTAATAAGTTCGAAACCTATGTCTGGTTAGGAATTGACAAATGATATTGGTTGCCGATCTATCATGATTTGAAAGTATAATTCAATGCAGGTCGGGGTATTTGCCCGCTGAGTAGTTGTTTCGTTCAAATCATATTTAATAATATTGATTTTGAAGAAAAATTAAAACTGTCTGTGTTTAAAGTTTTTATTATAAAATTATACCTACCTTACCCCTTTACATAAAATGAAGCGCAGAATCTTACATAACAATAAGATTATATTTCCAATTTAATTGATTATATTTCCAATTTATTTTATAATTAAATTAAATGTCAAAATGACTGCCAGTGCCCTCTTGACAACAAGCAAGGTGATCTTTGAATTCTCGGATGACATTTTGTATGACCTCAGGGCTTATGTTGTGAATTTCTTCGATTGTCCTATTTCTCAATCTGCAATATTTTCTGGTCGACTAACATACACTTTTGATTTTAAGTAGACCCATAAAAAGTAATCAATATGGGTCAAATCGGGAGACCGAAGTGGCCATTCAATAGTTCCACGTCTTCCAATCCATAGGCTAGGGAAAACTTCGTTTAAATAATTTCTCACTCTATGTGAATAATGTGGTGGATCTCCATCTTGTTGATAGCAAATAGACCTGTCTATTTCATTTGGATAATTAACATTAGGAAAAAGTGTTTTAATGTAAGTACTAAAAAGTTCACCAAAAAAATCTAAGAAAACATTACCGGTAACTGTGCCATCAAAAAGGGCCAAACGTTCACATTTTGAGGAAATTATGTGTGAGCCTCCATCATCCAATGAGGATTTTCTCTGCTCCAATATCGACAGTTCTGGCGGTTTACCGTTCCGTTTAATTGAAATGTAGCTTCATCAGAAAAAAACAGTTTTGTTTATAAACTACAAACCTACTAGCATTCTGTTCATCATTAATTGACAGAATTCTTGTCTTCGATCAGGATCATTCTTATTTAATTCCTGAAACAACTTAATTT
Source organism: Rhamnusium bicolor (assembly GCA_029963845.1). NCBI lineage: Eukaryota > Metazoa > Arthropoda > Insecta > Coleoptera > Cerambycidae > Rhamnusium > Rhamnusium bicolor. The sequence continues at coordinate 606,395 of JANEYF010003363.1, read as the reverse complement.
TATAAGGATAGTATTTTTCTTTCTTTAAAATTTGCAGAATCGATGATTACTTACAGCATTTTCGGCAGCAAATTGTCTGGTTGGTTTATTATGCGAATTTTCCTCAATTTCTACCAGTATAACTAATTATTTTTCCTCATCAAATCGAGGAGTTCTACCTGGTTTTCGAATATTTCTTACATGTCCAGTTTCACGAAATTTGTTTTATATTTTACTGACTGTAGACTGTGTTAATTGGTGACCAGAGTATTTATTATTAAACATTCCACAAACCTCATTTTGAGTTCCTGTTTTATTACCGCATCAAATCATAATTAGAATATTTATTCTCTGAGTTTCGGATAAATGAGCCATATTAAAGTTGAATAAATAAAGAAATCGTTTTAAGTACACTGATATCTAGGGCTGTCAAAAATGTTCCGTGGGACAGTGGCGTACGCGAAATTAATTAATACGAGAAACAATAAACTGTTACAATTTATAACAATGTATGTAAAACTTACCCTCTTAACTAGCTTGATGAACTAGCTTGCTTATCACAAACTGGAGAAAATGTGTAGCCATTTTGCAGCATCAGGTATGTTTCTATCGTTGTCTCCATGAGTGATATTCGCTTTGGTGAAAACATATTCTTTTATTTTGAAAACGGCCGTTCGACATCTACTGATGTAATACACGCATACGTGAAATCGTCCTTGAACGCACTTAACGGATCTGGGCTGCACCATCACATATTTGTCTTAATTTGGTAAAGCCGGTGTCTTTAATTAACACACTTGCGAACTTTTTTTTAACGTGCTAATTTGTTGCATCACCTATGGCTTATAGCAGTAGATTTACTTCGTCCACTATTTGAAGTGACTCCGCTAACGACAACACACTGTTTTCTAATTTTTTTATGCTTTCATGTAATGGTTTATAGTTTTTCGCAATATTTTTTAAAGCTGTTTCAATGGAAATATCTTCAAATTTTGTCTGGCTATCCTTAATAGCTGCAGCCTCATCTGGATTGATTTGTAGTATCACAGCTTTTATTTGTTGGAAATATTCAGCATAATAAAAAGCTGCCTGCAACCATGTTCCCCAACGTGTAAGAATCGGCTGTGGTGGTTCAGGAATACCGGGACACTTGCTATGAAATGCACGTTTAGGAGATTTTTTTTGTACTTGCTATTAATGTATCCACCTCTAGAAAACCTTCTCGAATAGTTTCTGCCACAAGATGTAAAGCATGCACTTTACATGTAACATGTATAAACGTACAACCTTGTTCTTGCAAAGACCGGCCTACCGAACGCATTGTCATGGCGCCATCAGTCACAAACATCAACACTTGACTTTTTGATAGCTCAAATTTTTCTAACGTCTCCAGCACCACCCTGGTAATTGTTTTGCTAGTACACTGACTTAGTCTTTTGTTAGCTAGTAACAGTGGAACTGTCGGTTTAAGAGGGTCCAGTACTCGTACTATAACATTTAAAATAGATTTTTTTTTTACAATCTGTTGTCTCATCAACCGATAACGACAGCTGCGTATTTTTAAATTCACGTTTCATCTTATTTACCATGTCTATGTGTACAGTTGGTAGATAGTTGATAACTTCACCTGGGCATTGTATTTATTCCAGAACCCTCGAAATGGTTGTTTATCGAATATGTGCAGCGGAACATCACAGGCAATCAGCATTAATAATAAATCAAACATAAACTGTGTTGTCGAAGGCACGCCATTTTTTTTATTTTTATGGTGTACACTATTTACGTGAGGTCCACAATCACGCTTATTCCAGCACATCAAATCTTTCTCGCACACTTTACAAATTATTTTAGCACCATCATAGAATAAATCCGGGAATTTACCTATGAATTTATTCACTTTGTCAGCAAATGGTCGTTTTCTGCCCCTGCGTACGTCTACCATGCTTTATTATTAAATTAATATCAACAATACAGTACAACAAATAAAATAAAAACACAAAACCAATATGCAATACGCCCAAGTGTCTTAACGTGTACACAACTCGAAAGCTAATAATAGATTAGACTGGAGAAAGAGTTTCGCGGTGACAGTAAGTACATCTGTACTCTACGACCATGATACACAGAGACGATTTGTGTGAGTAAGATGACAGTAATTGGAAACAAAAATATTCCATGGCCCACATGATAGTTTCTTAAAGCACAGTTAATGTGTTATTTCTTTAGGTTTTTTTACCTATTTTTTAGTGTCTACTTAAAAAAACTTTCTAGTGGATACAATTTTGTATTAAAAACTTTAAAAATAGCAATAGATCAGTTTAAATTTTTCTTTAAAACCAATACTTTAGCAAAAAATACCTCAACTGAGTTTACAAGACATTCACAAAATTTTACATTTTCAAAATTAATTTTCTCAGTAATTATTGACCAAAATTTAAAAAACTTTATACTGCTGAATAGAGAATCAAAATCCCTTTCAAACGACCTCCCTTCCTATTTAAAAATTTTCATGGGGCAGTCATAATTCAGAGGAGATGAACGCAGGGGTTATTTTCATTTAAAAAATGGCAATTTGAAATTAAAAATCGACCTATTTCAGAATTTTTCCTAAAAGTTCATAATTACGCTTAAAATGAATTTATTCCAAACATATGAACCGCACTGTAAATATACCCAAATTTAGTTCACCCGTACATTTCAGGTAAATAAGGACTAATTTGTAGTGAGTTCTGTATGAATCAAATCACGTTGAATTGTATGAGAAAATAGCCAAATCATAACGGTCTAAAAATAAAATCTTTTTTCAGCGCTACAGCTGATCAATAATTCTATTTAGACACTGGAAATTGACATGACATTTGTCAAACGGTACAAATAACTTCAGAGGGGTGAAATAGACAGGAAACTATATTAATTCACTCATTTTTTGACCTACAAACGAGTCTCTCAGATAATAAAAGAGTGTTTGTGATAAAATTATGTTTTGAGTAAATATTTATATGTAATAATATTATGGATATATTCATTGTCTATTTACTTGGGAAACATGAATCAATAGTTAATCCCTGACCAATATTACTAATCAAATTAGGGACACAATTTTCAACAGTTTTCGTTGATTTGTCAATAAATTTATAAGCCAAAATCACAATGTTAAAGCCATATTTCGCCCAGTTATATAAAAAAGTGGGTCAACGTTGCTACTTCCTGTTTTTCGGTATTTACTATTTCTCAATTTATGTCTGAAGTTGAATAATAGATTCAGAGCTCCCTTCAGTTGATATTATATTAGTTGAATAATCTCATATGAAACTTGTTTGCCAACCGTATTACTTTTCTAAACTACCCCAGGCGTAAATTTTTAAATGACTACATTTTCCAACACTCCTATAGCCCTCGCAAAATGTCGCAATTATTCGTACTCTCTCGGAGCATTTGAGTATTCCGCGCCAATCCGGGTAGCTCGGATCAATATGACAGTACTCCGGAGGGCGTATAGCACAAGCAAGGCACACTAGATAATGCTAGTAGCGCCCCTATACCCTACTCGCTTATATCGGCCCGTGCAAAATAACCTATGTGTCGGATTTCCTTGATTTTCGGGAGCTTTTTTTTAACCCAGTGACCGATGAGAGCTGGGCCTAAGATAGGTGAAGTGCAAGTTGTGGTGAGCTGCAGGTGATGTTGATCGCAACAAAGGATGCACAATTATTACAAGGTGAACTGCGCATGGGTAAATTATTTTTGTTATGAGTTACTTTTGATAAAATATAAGATCATAAGCATATGTTATTTTGATATATAGGGCACTAAAGTCCGCTTTTAATTTGCGAATGAATGGTGGCTGCGGAATGGAAATTACAGACTTAATTTATATTTTGTTGGCCTAAAAACTCTAATATGTAACGTAGGTATATCAAAAGTAAGGGATGGTATTCGTAATTACTCCATCACTGTTGGTTTACAAAAAACCCTCGTTAGATAAATTGATTTTTGATACATTCATTATTTATCACCCACAGCCACCTTTTTTAAATAAAGGCCCATATTTTAGAAGTTTTTATAAAGATTAAAGAAAACCACATATCAATGTACAATGAAAATAAAAATTAATTTAATATTTTTCAAGTCTGCAGGTAAGAAATGCACTAATTTTTTGTGTTAGTCATATTTTTGACAATATGTTGTGCTGCTTTGCTGAATTTATAAATAAAACAAGGAAAATATCATTTTCGTCTCATTGTATCCTTATTAGAAACAGATAAATATAATATAGATGAAAATTAGATATTTAAAAATGGTGATTGATTTCATTGTAAGAGTTTTTACTAGGTGGTTATAACTGCTCCCGTGTTCCCCATAAAAATATTTCCAAAAGAAGATATTCTCAGTGTTCTCAATGATCGCATGTGGTTTCGGAAATATGGCCACCCAAGTTAAATCAATTTTTCATCAATATTAGACAGACTTCTTCTCTTCTCTGGATCGGTGAATGAGATTCCAACATGAGCCACCTAGATTTCCTGATTAAACCCAACTAGAATTTATATTCTCCTCTATCTATAGATAAAAAGGTATTGGCGTCGTAAATAACCTAGTTTCAGATGTTGAAAATGAAAGATTAGAAGTCCACAAGTAGCAAATTTTAGAAACGGTATGCTGTATGCCTGTCTCTCGTGTGGCACGTTTTTCTCAAACACGACTCAATGTGGATCTCTAAAACTTTACATGTAATATTTTGTAGATCCACCGTAGAACCCTATTGAATTTTAATCAAATCGGTGTATCAGGGCACTCATCATGAAGGCTCAAAAAATTTGTTCTTCAAATCAAGGAATGTTTCATGTAACAAGTGCCTCATTATTACATGAAACATTCTTTGATTTGTCGAAAAAGTGTCTTGAAATTTGCTCGTTAGATTAATGGTTACCCAGAAGTTCACCCGGCCTTTAAAGATTTTTTCTTTTTCGGCTTTTTGGAAATAACGGAATACAAAAATGCCCAAAACAGATTAAAGATTCTGTTCAATGGTAATTGAGTGCGGGAAAGTAACACTTTCGGCACTAGTTAAGAAATTTTTTCCTATCTAGTGTGTAAAGTGATACCTAGTGGAGCTCGGGCAAGCAATCGAGTCTGGGAAAGACACTTTCGCAAAAGGAACATGATTTTTTCTACGACCTTTTATAAAATTAAAAACCAAAAATGAATATAACTAAATTTTTATTGCAACTAAACACAATAATATCAAAATAACAATAATTATAATTATAACTATACCTAAGCAGATTAATTTACTAGATGTAAAATATATTATACGGTAATAATTCAAAAAATATTAACTTTCCCGCACTAGTGGGAAAAATTTTATTTTCCAACACTAGTGCGGGAAAGTGCAACTCTGAAATAAAATGCGTGCGAGGAAGTGGCTGTTTAAACGCGGTCGTAGAAAAAATATTTTTCATTATACCTCTCCGAAAACACTATGTGTACATACCTATTTAGCGCACGGAAAATGGGATTCTCCCATGCGCTAATATGCCATTGAAAGTTCCTTAATAACCGCAAACAATGATTGTTTAGTTTCCTTAACAACGCTTGTATTGTGACAGTTTTTTGAATTTTTAATCAAAATATTTTTAAAACGATTTCTCCAGAAGAAGAAATTTCACTTGAAGCGGCAAAAGTAAGTGCTGAATTACTGCCCAGGAAGTCTTATGAGAGATATGAAAATGAATACCGTCTAATTTGCAAGTGGCGCCAGCAAAACAAAAATTAACACAGTAAGTGATGATACTCCTCGTTTATTTGTCCGAAAAAGCCAAATCCATGAAAGATTCAACTTTATGATGTCGATTTTCAATATTAAAAAGTTGTCTGACAGTAAACGAAAATGTGAATGTTAGTAATTTGCCAAAAACTGCTGCATTTTTCAAACGACATAATGTTGGTTACACACCGAAAAAGTTCAAAGTATTAACTGCAGACCAAGTCGTCAAATTCATACTTTAAACACCAGATGAGAAGTGGTTATTAATTAAAGTAATTTTAATATTTGAAATTTTCGATGCATACTGAAGAGATGACTTTATTCGTTTAAGTTTGGAAGGCGTGGAAGATAAAGACCGTTTTTGGTCGCAAGCAGAGGGTTGCATACTCTAAAAAGACATGGAGGTTGGCTTTCCTCGACTGTAGCTGAAGGCTACATTGAAGAATCGGTAAGCAGAAGGATTGTAGTTGCTATTAAATTGTTCAGTCATTTAAGAATAGGAAACACAAGGTCAACAACAGAAAACATTGTAATCGGGGAAGACTAAGAAATAATTTCTAATGTAGTACCTTCGACTTCATCAACTATAATTCTACAAAATGAAGCGCTTGCTAAAGGATTGCATATTTAGAATAACACACATTGTAAC